>JAUMHM010092156.1:0-26275 GCA_032362435.1 Melikaiella ostensackeni
GGAGATTGTCAGAGATGAGCTGAATATCGCAGAAGATCCTCAAAGAGGTAGTTCGTTTAGTCTTTGAACAATGAGGCGCGGAATTTCATTTTATAATTATTTTGTGATGAATAATGATAAAATATATATTAAATCCACATCTTGATTGGAGTAAATTAAAGAGCGATCCAATATTTGCATTACATTCTAATTATATCACAAAAAAATTTCAGGAGCTGATCATTCGAATTTCAAGCTTACGCCAAATTTACGCCGCATTTGATTAAATATAATTGTCTATCTGGCGATAATTTTTGTAAAAACTTTCTGCAAAATAATCCACAACAGTTACAAGATACAACTAGCTGTGAATTGATTTTTTATTAATTCAATAGCCTTTTTTCTCAACGCGCAGTCTAAATTTGTACACAATTTAATTATTTTTTAAGAAAGTAGTATCATTTGGAAATGCAAATGCATATTTTCGATGTTCGCCTCATCCAGGGCTAGTATTACGGAAAAATTGCGTAATACCAATCTCAGCGCTAAACTTGAATGGTTTTATAAACTTTTAAAACTGAATGTAACTAAAAACATGTCTTTGGTGCCGTGGCTGAAAACAAGTGTATAAAATTGCATTATTCAATAAATGCAAGATTGATATGAATTATACGTTGTGTTTCGTTCCTCAAGATTATATGTAGTGGCGTCCACTTGCCGCAGAAACTTCACAACGTTTAGAATTTAAATTTGAAAATTTTTGCTCTCGTCTATATATAAACCTGAGCTCTGTCCGGGCACCTAATTTCATTCTTCCTACGTTGTGCAGGAGCTTCACTTGTTGAAAATTTCGATATTGACATTTAACGTTATAATATAGACATATTAGGCTAATATCAAAGTATTTTTACATAGTAGTCGTGCTACAACAAGTTTTTTCAACGAGAATTCACACGGCAAAAAATGAATATCGCATGAAGAAAATATTGGTACGAATACGAGCAATACGATATTTGTTTGATTCAAGAAAAATCTGGGGTGGCAAAAAATTATTGTATCATCCGTATTCGTACCAATATCTTCTTGAATCAATGATAATTTTTTTTCTCGTGGACATACTCGCACTCATATAGCAGCGCTATGAAGCGCGTAAATTCCGCTAAGGAAAAATCTCATCAGCCGAAAATGAACAAAATTACATTTAAATAAGTAATAGATCTCTCTGTAACCTCATTTCAAATTGTTTGTCACTTGTTTTCGATTCCTTTTCATTTCCTTCTCTTAAAAATGAATCGCCCAAAAAGCGTCTCGCAATTTCGATATTTTTATTGTCATGGACTTTCTGCTATACGTACCTATTGATCAATTTAAGTAAATATTGATATAAATAGTGTATATTTGTTATTTTTTAAACGTGGCATTGTAATTTTTATCATCAGAAAATTTACTTTGATATTATGTGCTTCACGTTTATATATACTATTAGGAACGGAAATAAAGATCTAAAAGTATTACTAACTTTGTCCTGCAGGAGAGGATTGCCGAATAATAAGTTTATTGCTTTGTTGACATCGTGTCTTAAATTCGAGCGAATAAATTCCATTTATAATAATTTCGCGAGGTTATTGAAATAATTACCTAAGCCCATTTTCAAGTTTTCTGTAATAAACTCTATCCATTTGTGACTGGATTAAATAAGCTTTGGGAATTCATCAACGATTATATCGTGAATAAATCAATGTTGCATTTTTAATTCATAAATAATTAGAAATTTTCATCAATATTTATATTTTTTGGGACATAAATTGACTTATTTCTTCATTGCCAGATTTTAGAAGCTTTTATAATATATGGTTGATCACTCAATAATTACATTTCACGCTTAATCCTATAAGATCATTTGGTCCAGGCTGGCCTCACTGCCAAATAAGTTAAAAACTAAGAAAAATTAAGAAATTCGGAAATTTGTCTTTTTGGACCCCTACGCTGGAAACTTTTCTTTTTGTCCGATTCTCCTTGGAGATGGCTCAAATTAAAGCTCTTGGAAACAGTCATCAACTCATCACGTTATTTTGCATGCCACCATGAAAAAACTGTTTACAAGTGCATGAAGCTGTGCACATTTTTAAATCTTATTTGTTGATCTTCCTATTTTCTGTATGTGAACAAATGAACAAAATTTTCTACCTAAATTATTACGATGCAAAAGATTTCGGCAAATGAAAATTTATTAGTACAATCAACACTTTTTGTGGAATCAGAATTTGCCAAGTAATTCTAAAAGACATACAATTTTTCAAATGTATTAAATTGAAAAAGTTACATGAAAATTGAGAGTGTATTACAAAAGAAAAAAAAATGAAAGTTCGGCCAGATTTTCATTTTTTTCTTTTGAATATTAATAATCTCGTCAAGATATTTTTTCTTTTTTTGCTACCGAATATCATCCTTCTGTATAAAATATATGTTCTAAGAAACTTTCAATTTCTATATTTTTAGTGTTGTTTACTTTCCGCTATGTATGTTGGCTTACGAAGTACACATTGCGCTGATTTAAGTGACAAGCAATAGTTTTCCTCTTTTATGTATAAAAAATTAGATTTATGATCTGTGATGCTTCGTATATATATTTAGTCAAGGAGATAAAAAGAAACGTATCTAAAAGTAGTTTTAACTTTATTTTCTTAAGGAAAAATAAACGAGTAATAAGTTTATTGCTTTGTTGACATCGTTTTCATTTTACGTGCTGCGACGAATCGAAATTATTTACGATTTTTTTTGAGGATATAACAATAAATCTTCAAACTTATTTTCAAGTATCTGTAATGAATTCTTTCATTTTGTAACTGGATTTAATAAACTGTAAGAATAGTTGAAAAATAACATAAAATGAAAATAAGATAATTCATTCCTGTTGAAAAATAATTTTGAAATTTAAGACAATAGTTTATTCTGTCATTTTTTAGGAAGTTCAAATTATACTATAGAAAATCAAAATATGATATAGACAATTTCAAATTCAGAGTTGATATTTAAGACATACAAGAGTAATCAGTAAATTCTGTAAATTTTCCTACAAAGTATATTCACGAGAGTTAGAAACTTCCAACTCTAAGTTAAATTGGAATAGTTTCCTGAAAATGAATTATTTTATGTTTAAGGATTCTAATCAATTGATTTCTCCACTATGAATTTGACGAAGAATTAAAAATTATTTTCAAATGTTGGGAAAGCCATAGAATTTTATAACAAATTAAGTTATTCGAAATATTTCTCATACATAGATTGTAAAAAAGTTTATTATTCATTTCAGCTTTCCTTACCTTTAAGATATTGGTTAACTTATTTCAAATTATACAACTGTTATGATGCTGCCCAAACGAAATATTTAAGAACGCTATATAAAGTTCTGTTTGAAACCAATTTTTCTTGCGAATAGAAGCTTTTCATTGGAATTCGATTCTTAAGCCGAAGTCTGTTTAATTTAACTTAAATATCTTCTTTTACATATACATACATATTGCAAGAATTACCGATATCTTCTATAGTTTTGAAGGAAAAGGATTAAAATTATTTGGTTTTTAATCGTTGTTCCATTATTATAATGGAAAAAAGCTTCAAGAAAATAAAATATATTTCTAAAAAATCTCATAGAAAATGTAATATCGGCTACATCCGGTGAATTTAGCCCCCCTTATTATTTTAAATTGAAATTGAAGAATCCAATCGAAATTGAATAATGGTACCAGTCGATTGAAAATGAATAAATACATATAATTTATTTAATTAACCGCTAACGAAAATTATTCAAACAAGTGATTTAATTTTTTCAATTTAGTAAATTAGTAACTTGAATAAAATAAAATAAATCGAGCGTATAACTATCTTTTTTCATTCAATTACAAAAAACATGCAATCCCAAGAAAAACATATGGATTGCGAAAAATCTCCAGGTACCGTAACACGGGGCTAGGTAAATGAGAGAATAAACTATTATCTTAAATTTCAAAATTATTCGTAACGAAAATTAATTATTTCTTTATCATATTTCGTAATTAATCCCATACTTTATCCCATCCAGTTAGAGCTGCATTCGAGCGAGACGATAAGAGAATCTGTCGAAAATTTACTTAGTCTTGGTTTGCCATACGATACTTCAAAATCGTCTCGTCTCATCCGATCGAGATTTTGAACAAAATGGACGATCGTAACGAAATTTTTGAATCTAGTTATCTTAATCGTTTTTTATACCAGATATTTTTACTACAAAAGCTGCAATTATCAAATTAAACACAAGAAATTGAGTGTTAATGTATTGAATATATTCTATAACAAATTTTATATTATTATAAGAATATTAAAAACGCCAATGTTATTTAAATTTATTTGCCTATACAAATCTGTGCATATTGACATATTTATAATAAATATTTTTCAGATAAGAACTGAAATATTATTACTATATACGGTAAACTCCAATTAACTTTAATCAAAAGTTCCTTAAAGATGAATAATATTTATTGGATACTGTTTTATGATGCGATAGAAGTATTTTTCGTATCGAAAAGATCACGAACCGAACAATTTTTTCGTTACCTAAAACCACTGCTTTTCAAAATTTTTGAAATTATGCAAGCATCATTTAATTACAACCTGTGATTAACTGGTGAGTGAGATAATGTTTCAACAACTTTTTCAACAAAGGGCTTTTTTAGATATACAAAAACCTCTGTAGATTATATAGCTTTAGTTTTGGAACATAATTTCATGATAATTTTCTACTCAGTTCTCAAACAAAGAGAAGCCTATAATATTTAAGATCGAAAATGGAAAACGAAACATTTATCTCTAAAAACGCCCTGCCACGATTTTTCAAATTTCATATCAAAATTATGTCCTAAATTAGAATTTTACAACATTTTTTGTAGGTCCGATCGGTTCGGGAATTTCAGAACGATTCTGTAGGATGAAATTTTCGATACATTCTTCAGGAAATTTTGATTCGTCAAAAATTATTTTTTGATATTTGGTACATTTTGGACATTGTGTGCAAAGAATTTAATTTCTTATCGAAATATTTGAAATTCTCGTATCGGAATGCAGCACTACATCAAAGAAAATAAGGTGTGTAAAATTACATATTTCTCTAAACTATAAAGAAATAGAACTTTTCATCTCGTGAGCTATTAAAGATAAAACGTTCTATCTCTCCTAAATTTAAAACAATATTTTTATTTCTCGTGAAATAATAATTTTTTTTTGCATTTCATGGAAACATTGTATGCTCCTCAAATGTCCAAACAAACACAAATACTTTAAATGGAACATTCAGCTTTTTTTGAAATATATTCTTTTCCTTGCATCATACGCAAAAATATACTAGTAAAGTTGTTATTTATACAACATGAAACGAGTAAAGTAAAATATTTCAAATCGAGCTGAATGATTTAGAAATACTGTTTTTCTATGGGATGCCATAACTTTGAACTTATCAGTGCTAGAACATCGTATTTTTTATATTTCTAGGGAATTGAGTCTACTTCAATTCAGGCGCATAGAATGTTAACCCAAAATGCATAAGAAAACAAATACTTCAAAAAAAAAAAAATGAAAGTATACGGAATTTTCCATAACACTAGCCCTGAGCGATCTAAAAATGGGTTAGTCTTATAGAAAATTTCGTAATAGCAGACAGTACTTTTAATTGAACTATATGTAATATTTCCAATAATAATTTCTATATTTGTCTATGAACTGTGCATGCTTCAATAAAAATATTGATAATTTGATTATATTATTTATCTCAAGTCTTGATTCTTAATGATGAAAATCTCGACAAGATTTTTTTTTCCATTTCGATACACTCACAAAGTTTCTGTAATTTTTTCGATTCAATAAATTAAAAAATGAAGATTCTCAGAATTACTTGTCAAACTCTAATTTCACAAACTATGTTGATCTTACTAATAACTTTTGACTTGGCGAAATACATTCGCATATATTTTTATATTCGTTCACTTCAAAAAGTGTTATAAGTAAAATCTGTCAAGTATCCTACAAAGAATTAGTCCATTCTGAAGACTAGAAATAAGTTTAGCTCAAAGCCAAATTGTGGAATAATTTCCTGCTCAAATTTGAATTTAAAATCTTATATTATTTGTAGATTTGGAATATTGTGCAATTATTTAGAAAAAGATAACACATTCGACAGTACTCCAGTAATTCGAGTTCAAAAAATATTATAATTTATTTTAGTTTCCCAAACCCTTGGGATATTGTTCAATTTATTTTAAATTGTACATTCATTATGAGGGTCCCTAAATGAAATGGTTTGAAACCCTATAGAGATTTTTTTTCACCAGTCATATATTTCGTGTTTACACATATATATTATCAGTCAAGGTGATCAAAAAATTCATCAAAAGTTGTTCCTAACTCTTTTGCCGTGAGGGAAAATTCACGAATAATAAATTTATTGCGTTGTTGACATCGCTTCTATGTGTGGCGATGAGTCAACTTCATTTAAAATGTTTTTGTGGGGATATTACAATACATGTTTAAAACTATTTTTAAGTATTTAGAATAAACACCTGTAATAAACTCTTTCATTTTGTTAACGGAAATTATATATTTTGGGAATATTTATAAAATATATAAATAAAATAAAATAATTTATAACCGTTGAAATATGATAATAAAGAATTTAGAGTTGATATTAAGACTTATTTAGATACATACATAATCGAATGACATTATTAATATCTATATTGAAGGATATAAAATTCGTAGAAAATTATATGCGTTAGTATTGAAAATATAACAAAAAGTTAAATTAAATTCCTTTATTATACATAATTATCCATAAAATCAAAAAAGGAAAAGCTCTAATACAGCTCTATAGTATATATTTTTATAGAGTCTTTTACATTGAACAGTAATTAGTACAATCTGCAAATTATCCTGCAGAGTATATTCAGTACACTTTGAAAGTGTGAAAGGTTTAAATTAAAATCAAAATGGAATAATTCCCTGAAAATGAAAAAAATCGATGTTTTCCATTGTAAGTGTCTCTTGATCTTGATTCCTGTTGTTCACAGTTTTCGAAACAACAAACATAATTTTTGAAACGATTTCTGACATGATAATCGATGCACGTGTTTAAATACTCATTCCTTGAACGTTATCATGTTTGTTCTCTGTTTTGTTTTGGGTATGTGTACACACTCTATTGGCTAGACTCCCTTCTTGAGAGGGATAGGACGTAATTTAACTGACGTGTTCCAAAGAGCTAAGTCTAATTAACTTTGTTTTTCACTGATAAAGTTTGTACTGGTGGGGTTAGATTGTCGACTTTGTATGGTATATAAGCCGCGACGGAAACAGAAGAAATAGTTTTGTACTAAAATGAGTCTTGCAAGTATCGCCTTATTTGCTCTGCTGTGTGTTGCTCTTCTCACTGGTGGTTATGCTGCAGGGCAAGTGGAAAGTTTTTGTAATCTTGGACATATTGGTGATAACTGTAATACAAAAGCTTGTTGTCCTACGTTGTCCTGCTCTGGTAAGATTATCACCATTCAAGCATAGTTCATAGGAAACTATTGGTGTGAAATTTGTTGCTATTCATTTCGAACAATGATATTTTTTATTTTTGCCTTCATTTGTTTACGTGCCTCAAAAATGTTGCAACTCTAAACTACTCAGAATTTGGCGTACTTTTGACGATCGACGTCTTACAGTGTTTGAAATAATAGTTGAAAATAATGGCATTTGATAATTAAGCATATTTCTTACTTGCAGGCCCAATAGGTGCGAAAACATGCCACGGAAATCAATAGATTAATATCTGATTGGAGCGATGCAGCCAGAATAATCGTCAACTTTTCCAGAACTGAAGGTCGTGGAAATCTATAACTTTGAGGTACAATGAGCTGCATCTTCAATCACACTGTGGCTTTCCGAAGTCAATGTTATTCAAAATAAACAAATAAACAAAATTAAAGCATTAATAGTAATTTTTTGAATAGCTTAATACAATACCTTCGCGTTATTTCAATCATATTCTAAAGTACAATCTCTAAAAAGGTACAATTGATAAAATAGTATAGTGGAAGTAGATAGGTAGTTTTATATTTTCAACGTAGTGGTATGGAAATCATTCGCACTTTTGCTTAGATATATAGAATTCTTTAGGGCTTCTCGATCAATCACCGAAGTTAAGCAGCGCTTGGTGCGGTTATACTCGGATGGGGGCCATCGTACTAGATTCTTCACGTTCGGTCTAATAATACCTTTTGTCATTTTGTCAATACTACTTTCATGGCCCACAGGATATTGTCAGAGACGTGATCAATCTCGCAGAGGATCCTCGAAGAGAAAGTTTGTTTATTCTTTAAACAATAAGGCATAGAATTTCATTTTATATATATATTTTTGTTAATTCATGAGAAAATGTATATTAAATTCAAATCCTTATTGAAGTGAACTAGAGAGCGATCTAATAATTACATTACATCCTAATTACATCACAAAAAAAATCGAGGTGCTGATCATTCAAATTTTAAGCTATTGTTTTAATAGTGAAATTTTATTAACACTGAACTCTGAATGATGAGATATCTTCATATACATATAGTACTCTCTCGCGTTTCGATGACAACGCAAAGACACGTGTAAATTTCACCAAGGAAGAATCTTATCAGACGAAAATGAATTAAGTTACAATCAAATCAGTAGTAGATTCTGTGGCACATCATTTCAAATTGTTTGTCACTGTTCACTTTTTTCGATCTCTTTTTAATTCCTTCTCTAAAAAACGAATGGTTCAAGAAACATTTCGAAATTTCGATATTTTTATTGTTATCGACTTTTTGCTATACCTATTGATCAATTGAAGTGAATATTGCTAGACCACTTGACGATCACTTTGGCTTGATTTTTAGTAAGTAGCCACACCTACAGCCTGCACTATTCAACCGATTGGAACAAAAACTTTAGGATGAGTCTGTTGGATAGAATTATACGTCCATTTTTCATGAATTTTCAATCCACTGATTATTTTTCAAGACCCAGCACATTTTGTGCAGAGAAATCGATTTTTTATATAATTGAACATACATAAATCTGACCCACCTACAGTCTACACAGAAAGAAGCTGAGCTTATTTTGATTCGCATATTGACCCATGATTGACATGCAGAATTTTTTATTCAGAAGAGCCTTAAATTGAGTTGTTGAATAAAAGGAAACTTCATGAAGTTGCCTCGGCCTAAGTTGAAATAAGACCTGAAAAGAACAAGACGCAGCAAAAGTGAGCCTAGCCTCTTTCTGTATACACAATCTACAGAATACAACATTTTAACGTACTTTATTCTATTACGAAATTTTCCGTAGGACTAACATATTTTCAGCTTGTCCAGGACTAGTATTAGGAAATTTTCTTCAATACTAGCCCCGGGGCTATACATGACATGTGAGCGCTATTAAGTAATAATGCTTAATAAAAATTATTATATTCATATAATAATTATATTATATGGTTCTTTTAGTCTGCCAAAGAAGCAAATATATAGAATCACCAATCTCTATCTTTCTAGATGCAACATTGAAAGAAACATTACTTAGAACTGCTATTCCCATAGTCCATCTTGAGTATAACAAATCTTTGTCTAATTTCAATCAAATGAGGAGTTTCTGGAATTTGTACACAGTAAATAAGAGTACTTGAATTGTTACACCTTAAGAAGGTTTTGCACTGATTTCAGTGAAATATATTTGGATTTATGCAAAATTGATATGATTTTAAATTAAATTTGTCTGAACTTAGGACTCAATTCTTACAACCTGAATTCAATTCAATCTCATTTTGAGATGTAATGATTTTAAGTGATTACTGTATAACAGCGGACGATTGACAGCCGAGCCGGACACCAAAATAATAATGAAGACATAATAATAATTAATATATAATAATTATTTTTAAATAACAAATTATGAAACTTAAAACTCACATAACGTTTATATAATAACTTGTACGATTTATTTATAAATAATGTAATCATTTTCGTCACCGCCTTCAGTGTTGTCTTCGGCAGAATTATTTTGAGTAAATTGCGAAAAATAATTTTCAAAGTATTGTTTCCCCGGGGCGCTTAAATAATTAAAGAGACTCTTTACATCTTCTATTTGAGCCGCCTTTAGTTCAATTCGAGGTGGGCAACACTTTGGAAGATCTTTTAGTTTAAGATTAGTAGTAAACAAAAAAGTAGTTGCTTTCTTCAATTTATAGTTATCATAAACGTCTACATTTCCGTCGGGGAAAAATGTAAAACAAAAGCTTTACTAATTTGAAAATTTTTCGGTTCGCGGATTTTTCCCGTGAAACTTTTTTGAAAATTATTTTCCGCAATTTGCTCAAAATAATTCTGCCAAAGACAACATTAAAGACAGTGATGAAAATGATTAAATTTTATGAATATTTTTATTTGAATGAATGAATATTTTTTATTTATGAAGGAAACGTACAATTCAGTATACAAAAATTATATAAGTTTTAATGTTTATAATTTGTTATAAAAAAAAATGTGAATGATAATGACTTCATTATTATTTTGGTGGCCGACTTGACCTTCCAATCGTCCGCTGTTATACAGACGAGGATATTGCAGGACGAGCTAGCTCGCGTACGGGGCAGCGATGAGATCTTGAATCAATTGTGACTTCAAAACTGTAAAACATAATTGCCTGATATTATCCAAAAAACTTCGGTGAATCCTAACAAAAGTTCAGGTGACCGTTAATTTCATTTTTCTGAAAATTCGTTCGACTCCCGAAGCGTTTGAAACTTTCAATAACTAATTTACGCCATGAGAAGAATAAAAATTGTTATAAATTTTTAGTGTCAACTGATTGAAATTCTATAAATACTGTTAGTTTCTTTATATGATGGTGCATATTTTCTGAAATTTTCATTACGAAATTCCTATTATTGTAGAACTCATGGCGAGTTGAACACAAAAAATTCGTATTTTGCGATTGCAGAAAAAAGTAACATTTTCTTGATTATTTCGAAAACTAATAAAGTCATCACATTCATTTGCAAGACTGAAAATATGCGCAATGAAATTTTATATTGGGATATGTTAATTAAAAATTAAAATTTGACCTGAAAAAAATATGACCCAGAGGCCAACTAAAACGACGGCGTTTCGGGCGTAACCCCTTTTGATCGCCAGCGGTTCAATTAATCTTTTTTTTTTACATTGATAAATATATTTTAAATTATCATGTGAACGTCAATATGAATTACATGCATTATAATGTGCTGGGTATTAAATATTCTCATCACTTTGAAACGACTATTTGATTTGAAAAAAATTCCAAAAAAGAACTTAAATCTCGCCATAAGCATTTCCTAACCTCTCTCGATTTCCGTATAGGTCATCGCTTCTGGTAGCAAAATTAGAGACGAAAGCACACTCATTTTTCGTATATTCCTACTAAGAATATTAATGAATTTAGAAAAAAATTGATACATTCGACATTGTTCAAATAATTTTGCTACTAAATATTATCCTTCTCTATAGAATGTATGGTCTAAGAAACTTTCAATTTCTATATTTAAATGTCGTGTACTTTCCGCTATGCTTATTGACCCACGAAGTACACATTGCGCTGATTTTAAGTGATAGGAAATAGTGTTCTTTTTTTATGTTTGAAACGTTAGATTTACGATTTGTCATGCTTCGTGTTTATATAGATATATAGTTTCAAAAAAATTGGTCAAACAACCACCGCAGCGTCTCCCTAGGAGCGACCGCCATCTAGGAAAATAACTCTGGCTCCCAGTAGAACCGTGGTGAATTACATATATGGCCACGCTTCACAATCGTAAAATGGGTGACCACATGGTAGGATGGAATCATGATGAAGGGCCGGCGAAACCCTCGTGAGCCTTGGAAACACGGCGCGACCCAAAAATGGCAGCTCTCTGCATACATCTCGCGAGTGCCTTGGCATTTTTCTGGCACGCGGGTATGGTTTCGAGGTTACGAACCAGTGATGGTTTCGCACCTCCGAGAAGACCGATGATAAGGACAATCATTTCAAGCGAATATTTTCGGTACATTTCCCGCAGCTTACTTATAAGTTCACGGTACCTTAGCCTTTCCCTTCTCCTTGACTGTGATGTTGGCGTCGGCCGGAGCCGAGAATACGATCACAAACATAGTTCGTTTCTCTTTGTCAAGGAGTACGATATCAGGCCTTGAGTGTACAGTATAGACTTCAAACCTGAACTTGAAGTTCCAGTAAATTTTGCACAAATCGTTCTCGAAAAATGACTCTAACTCCTTGAGAGCGTTCGGCAGGGCAGTGTCACGGTTATCCTTAAGAGCAATAAAGATGGTAATGAAGCACTTTTGGGGCGACTTCATGCCTGTGACGATAAGTCGTTACGGCGTAAGTAGGACACCCAGATAGTATGTGCCGCAGATGTTCAGAATGTGCATGACACGCTCTGCGTCTGTCGCTGGGAACTTCTTCACGTAAGATGCGACTACGGTGCAGCAAGGTTGAAATGACACCGTCCTGACATGCGAAAATAAAACCCTTTGTGCCTGAATGGAGTCCAAATAATTTGAGGAAAGAAAACGTTATCTCCTTCGACAAGGACTGATCTTTTACATTTCTGTGAAAGTTTCGGTGCATTTTCTTGTCGTGGGGCTGTTCGCGGAAGTTGCTGACCTCTGGTTTCTTCACTCAGGCTTTTAAAATTGAGGCATCTAGATGAAGTAATGCACTTGCTTCATTTCTGATGTGAAGATCCAGAAGAAGGGTCTCGGCCGCCTGTTCTGCGACTTTGTAAATGAACACTCCTTTGCCAATCATTTCATGGTTCCTGACCATTTCAAAGAGAAGATCAGTTTCATTTGCCACGATGTGAGGTGTTTAATAGCGCTCCTGTTAACGAGTTCAGGGTCGTCGCTAACGCTCGCCAGTCGTCCTCGCTTCAAATGAATCTTAACACACTTGTTTGATCCGAAGTTTATATCAATTTGTCTTGTGTACTTCTCGACTATCTTTAGATCATCTTAGAGATGCTATGTTCCAGCCAAATAGATCTTCAAGTCATCCATATAAAATATATGAGTAACCTTATGCTCACGATTATCAGATCCGCCGCAGAGGTACCCATGAGAATTGCGCAAAGCGAGAGATAGTGGCAGAAGTGTAATGTAAAAGAGAAGAGGGCTCATGTTGTCACTCTGAAAGACGCTCCTCTGGAAGGTGACGCTGTTACTTGTCACACGATGTTCTCGAGAAGAGATAGTAAATCTGGTTCTCCAAAGGGGCGTCAATTTCTCTATGCATCCCATTATGTGTGGATGAACCTTCAAGCTTTCCAACAGACAGATGATAAGTCTATGGGAGGTTGAATCGAAAGCTTTCTGTTAATGAATCCAGGCCATCGACAGCTTGCGACTGTAGGCTGCAGCATCTTTGCAGAAGCTTCTGTGGATTATCAGGTTTTCCCGACAGCCTGCCACGCCTCTTTACGATCCGTGTTGTTCGTTGATCTCTCTCCACACAGGTTCAATTGTCACAATCCTGTCGTTCAGGAGTGCTGTAAAGATCTTATCCAGCATATTCGGACAAGTTATTGGCCTGTAGTTCCTTGGGTTGAAAAAGTCGCCTTTCTCTGGTAGGAGGTTATTAACTTTTGTAACCGTATTCAGCAAAAACCCTCGGCACAGGGACCCTCCATCCGCAACCTGAGGACGCGTCCGGTGGCCCTGCCATAGGTCCTTCTAGTTTTAACTTTCTTTTCGTAAGGAAAAATTAAAGGGGTAATAATTTTATTACTTTGTTGACATTGTTTTTTTTTTATGTGCTGCGATAGATCAAATTTATTTAAAAATTGTTTCTCAGGATATCACAATAAAACTTTAAGCCAATTGATTGAATGAACTTTGAAAATAATTAAAAAATATCATATAAATAAAATAAAGTAATTAATTGCCATTGAAAAATAATTTTGAAATTTAAGACAATAGTTTATTCTGTTATTTTTCATAAAGTTCAAATTATACTATAGAAGGTCAAAATATGATATAGAAAATTTTAAATTTAGAGTTGATTTTTAAGACATGCAAGACATACAAGAGTAATCAGTAAGTTCTGTAAATTATTCTACAAAGTATATTCCCGAAAGTTAGAAATGTTCAACTCAAAATTAAGTTGGAAGAGTTTCCTGAAAATGAATTTTTTTCAAGTTTGAGGATTCTCACCAACTGACTTCTTCACCATGAATTTTACGAAAAATTTAATATTATTTTTCAATATTTGGAATGCCATAGAATTTGAGAACAAATTAAGATATTCGAAATATTTCCCATACATAGATTGTAAAAAAGTGTATTATTTATTTTAGCTTTCCTTAACTTTAAGATATTGGTTAACTTATTTCAATTTATACAACTGATATGACTCTTGCCGAATGAAATATTTGAGTACCCTATGTAGAGTTCTCTTTAAAAAAAAATTTTCTTGTGAATAGAAGCTTTCCATTGGAATTCGAACCTTAAGCCGAATTCTGTCAAATTTAAGTTAAATATCTTCTCTTACTGAATATTATTTTATGTGAGAAAGTGTTGATACACATGATAAATAAAAAAAGCTTTGGATATTTTTGAAAAGATGTAATACATTTTGCAAAAGCGAAAGGTATAAAGCGAAGGTTCTCGTTTCCACAAAAAAGATCTGCCGTATTTTTTCGATCCCATGTGGGAAAATTATATATAGTGGGAAAAATTATATATAATTTTCATTTGTTTTATACAAATAATTTCCAAAACGAATAAAAATTACACATAACATTTCCCACTGCGTATAAACTATGTATAAATTTTCCGCCTGGGATATTTGACACAGCATAAATTTTTATTTATTTCTATAGAATTTGTAATGTTAAACAATTTCAGTTTCCTATGCTTATACATAGAACTTGGAGCTATAGAAAATTGTCTATTTGAAATAATAATCACTTAGAGTTTCAGATTAACAGAAACTATTCGAATACAACTTGCAACATAAGTAGGAACTCATACTCTAAGGTGTTAAAATAATTTTTTTATAACACATACAGGATTTCAGTCACTTTCGATGCCTATGAAGTGGGGCTGAGTCTCTACATATTACTCCTCAGAGAGTAAGAAGTGACGTCAGAGGTGAATAATGAAAATTATACATCTATAGCCCACATTTTTCGATAATCAGAACACTCACCGTGAAATTGTGAGAAAATTTTGGTTGGGAATAATAGAATTTTGCGGTAATTTATAAAAAGTTTCCATATATTACTGATAAAGTTACATAATTACGGTAAATTTCCACAAATTTCCGGAAATTGATGCACATTTTTAAATTGAACTTTAGGCAATTTATGGTAAATTACCCTCAATTACCTGAGAGATTACGAAAAATGTCTCAAATCATTCATTTGTTATAAAAAATGACGTATTATATAGGGGGAGAGGGACTTTTTCCGACTCGTGTATGTTATCAGTACTCGTCGGAAAAGTCCCCCTTTTCCTGATAGGTGCATGATATACAATTACTTCCTGCTTTTGTTAGTTTAATTGCACTGTTGAAAAAAACATTTTGTAACTACCTACATGGGTATTGAGCACTTATACACGTTCGCATTTGAAGAATATAATATGTTTATACTAATTGGTACCAAATTTTAACGACAAGTCTATGACACCATGTTCTTGATACATATTGTAAGAATTTCCAATATATTGAATTGCTTCTGAAATTTCATGCATTTAGTGTCAAAAGCGAATCTAAAGAGATAGCATGAATGGTAAAATTTTAAAAAGAATCTAAGATATTGGAAATGCTTGCAACATGTATCGATAATATTTTGCTACAGAATCGTCACTCAAATTTTGAGTCAATCGGTTACATAGATTAGCCTGCATAGATGAGCTCAGGGAAAAAATTTAATTTTTTTACAATAGTCAACAACAATCCATTTTTCATTCGAACGTTTGGCTAATATTCAATCAAGAGATTTATGGCAACATGATCTCGATATGTATTTTAGAAGAATACAATATCTTATTAATTAAAAACTTCGGTTAATCATATTTTATGTTCAAAAATGGATTTTGTCACCTGTGCTTGCCTTTACATTCTAATCTATGAATTCGATTGGTGCCAAATTTTATCAAGAATCAGTGGCAACATATTCTAGATACATATTGCAAATGAATTTTAGTATCTTCTATAGTTTTGAAGGAAAAGGAGTGAAATTATTTCATCTGCAATCATTGTTCATTATGATAATGGAAAAAAGCTGCAAGAAAATAAAATATATTTCTATAAAATCTTATAGAAAATGAAACATTGGCTAAATCGGGTGAATTTAGCGACCCTGTTCATTTTGAATTAATATCAAAGAATCCAATCCAAATCAAAGTTGAATAATGGTCCCTGTCAATTAAAAATGAATAAATCAATATAATTTGTTGAATGAACTGTTAGCGGAAATTATTCAAACAAGTAATTTAATTTATAAAATTTAATAACTTAGTAACTTAAATAAAATAAAACTGATCGAGCGTATGACTTTATTTTTCTTCAATCACAGAAAACATGAAATTACAACAGAAACATCTGAGATGCAAAAAATCTGCCAGGTACCGTAACACGGGGCTGGGCGGGACATGTTTGGTAAAGCGGGACATCAGCTTTTGACTCAAAGAGAGCAAATTCAAAGATCAAATGCAAATTCTTCATTAACCCATTCTACTATACAGAGTCTACATCCATTTCTAAATCAGAAAACGCAGAATAATTCGCGAAATTCAAGATTTCGTGTGTCCAGCTTGCACCGTTTTTTGTCCCGCTTAGCCCCGTTTTACAGTACAACTACATGAATTTGCGAAATAAAAGTTGGCTAGGTAAATTCGAAAAAAAAACGTAATAAAATATGTGAACAAAAATTTCTTTAAAAGTACCATATGGAAAATTTTTAAATAAATTTCAAAAGGCCATATTAGATATTATTAAACTTAGCGGGATTGAATGTATAAGCAAAATAATATTTAAATATTGATGGGTATGGGAAAGTTAAGGTATAATATATGAAGCATGGGAAAAGTGCCAAAGTCTGAGTTTATGAAAAGTATTACACTAAGAAGGTACAGAATGTAATATACTATATGTTAAAGTCCAATGAAGATGTGCATGGTGAAATAAAATTCTATTCCATTTTAATCGCACCAAGTTTTAAAATGTCTAACAGCACTTCATGAAATTTATTGTAAAAATTTCTGTTGGGCATTTTATTTTAGAAAACGTTTCTTAATATTTTTTATTATGATTTTTTTTCCATTTATGCTGCCAACTTTTTTGCACTTCCATATTCTTTGTATTTATAATTTTATTAACATTAACATGAGAATACAATAATACAAATAGATTAGTCAATTCAAAACAGGTCAAATTACGTCATATTTCCCTCATGGAGGGAGGCTAGCCAATAGATGGGTACACATACCACATATAAAACTGAAAAAAACATGGTAAGGTAGATGAAATGTGCATTGATTATACGTGCATCATTTTTCAGAAAAAGGTGTTGCAAAAAATGTTTATTGATCCGAAAACTGGTGACAACATGGATCAATGTTAAGAAAACAAAAATAGTTTTGACAATAAAATTTCTCCAAAAAAAAAAATATGAATTTATGTGATATCAGATAACGAAAAAATGCGGCAAATTTTTTTGTATGAACAAGAATTTTCGCTTTATACCTTTCGCTTCTGGAAAATGTAGTAACATCTTTCAATGACGTTCAAAAATATCCTAAGCTTCTATTCATGAGAGGAAATTGTTTTTAAAAGAGGAATCTCTATAGGGTTCTCAAATATTCAATCCGGGGAATCCCATAATATTTGAGCAATTTGAAAAAAGTTAACTACTATCCTGAAGGTTCGGGAAGCTAAAATGATTCATAAAATTTTTTACACTCTGTGTATTCTAGAAATTTTGAATACGTTAATTTGCTCATAAATTCTATAACATTACCAACATTTAAAAATAATGATAAATGCTCTAACTGAAATTTATAGTGAAAGAATCAATTTTCTAGAATCCTTAAAATAAAAAAAAAATCATTTACTGAATGTTCTTTGTAGAAAATTTACAGATCTTACTGAATACTTCTGACCGTGAGAGAATCTGAAAAATATATTCTATAAAGTTATATTAGAACTTTTTCTCAGTTGATTTCATGGAAAATATTGCATAATAAATGATTCAATTAAACTATTAAATTTGTAAAATTTTCAATACAAATAACTATATTTTTATATTAATTTTATAATCTTCAATATAAATATTGATGAATGTGGATTAAATTATTTATCTCCATATGTCCTAATATCAATTCTACATTCCAAAGTCTCTGTATGATGAGAAGAATAATAATAAGAACTGAAATATTATTACTATACACGGTGAACCTCAACTTACTCCAATCGGAAGTTCCTTAGAGATGAATAATATTTATCGGATATTGTTTCATGAGGCGATAGAAGTATTTTTTATATTAAAAGAAAATCCCGAAGCAAAAGATTTTTTCGATATATAAAACCTTTTCTTTGAAAAAATTTCAAAATTATGCGAGCATCATTGAATTACAAACTGTGTTTAACTACTGAGTAAGATAATGTTTCATCTTCTTCTGTTAAAAAGGCTTTTCAAATATAAAAAACCTCTGTAGATTATATAACTCTCGCTTTGGAACATAATTTCATGAGGATTTTTTATTCAGTTTTTAAACAAAAAGAAGCCTATATTATATTAAAAATCGGAAATAGAAAGAGAAACATTTCTTTTCATAAAGGGGTGCTGCCACGGTTTTTTGAATTTCATATCAAAAATATGTTCTCAATCAGAATTTGACAACATTTTTCGTAGGACAGATAGGTACAAAAATTTCAGAACGATTTTGTTGGATAAAATTCTCGATAATTTTTCAGGAAATTTTGATTCATCAATTATTATTTTTTGATATTTGGTACATTTTGAACATTGTGTGCGGAAAATTCAATTTCGTATCAAAATATTCAAAATTCTCGTATCGGAATGCAGTACTACATAACAGAAAATAAAGTGTGTAAAATTATTTTCAAGCTAGAAAGGAATAGAAATTTCTATCTCGTGAGCTATTAAAGATAAAACGTTCTATCTCTTCTAAGTTTAAAATAATATTTTTACTTTTCGTGAAATATTTATTTTCTAATGCATTTTAGGTTGACATTGTATGCTTCTCGAATGTCCGAACAACACAAACACTTTTTATGAAACATTTAACTTTTTTTCAAATATGTTTTTTCCCTTGCGTCATACGCAAAAATATGCTAGTAAAATTGTTATTTATATAGCATGAAACAAGTAAAGTAAGATATTTCAAAAGGAACTGAATACTCTAGAAAAACTGTTTTTCCATGGGACGCCATATCCTTGAACTTATTAGAGCTAGAACATCGTTTTTTTAATTTTTAGGGAATTGAGCTTGCTTTAATCCAGGTGCATAGAATGTTAACCTAAAATGCATGAGAAAACAAATATTTAAAAAAAAATCAAAAATGGAAATATACTGAATTTTCCATAATACAAGCCCTGAATGATCTAAAAATTGGTTGGTCTCATAGAAAATATCGTAATAGTAGACAGTACGTTTGACTAAACTATATGTAATATTTCTAATAATAATATCTATATTTGTCTATAAACTGTACATCCTTCATTGAAAATATTGATAATTTGATTACATTATTCATCTAAAATCTTAATATCAACTCTAAGTTAAGAGTTCTCTATATCTTGTGTTGACTTCTGACAATATAATTTAAATATGATAACTAATAGACTAAACTTTTTCTTAAAGTTCAAAATTTTTTTTACGGCAATTACTTGTTTGATTTTATTTATATCATATTCTGTCATTTTGATTCACTTAAGGTATAAAACGTTGACGAATACCTTTTTACGGAAAAAAGTAAGTGATACTTTTAGATACGTTTTATTATCTCTTTAACTAATAATATATAACCATAAAGCACACAATATCGAGAAAATGCATTTATATTCTTAAATCTCACTACTTTCTCAAAAAATAATAAAATGCTATGCAAACTTAAAATGCACACAGATGAAAAATGCTACTGAATAAATTACTTTCATGCAAAAGCTGATCTTTTTATTCACGGAATATTTATTTCAAATGCTAAAAGACCTGATTTCAAACAAGGGCTATTAATAAATTAAATGGCATATTTTTCTCAGTGTAGAGATATGTATTTTTTTCTCCTTGATAGCTTGAAATTAACATATTGCGAAATCAAAGTCTGAGAAATTAAAAATTATATTCACGTACACTTGTCTTATGCCCGTGTGGAAAAATTTCATGGCTGTCTAGTGTCAGGTCTAGTCCTTGTCTGGCTTTATCTAGACCGTCTAGTCTGGAAGGTGTGATCTGTCAAAATTGACAGGAAATAAGAAATTCACGCAATCAAAACAAGACTTTTTTTTACCATCAACTTGACAGTCTCGTCTGGCCCAGGTTCAGTGCTGATCCGCTTTCTAAGACATAAAAATTTTTAAATGTCGTGGTTTATAACTTAGGCGATTAGGGTTCGATTCTCGGTGCTTGCTGATTTTCCGCGAATGCGTTTCTCTAGCGTTGAATTCAATATGTGAGTTAGGATACTTTAAGAACTATCTATACGTTCAATAATTAGAACTTTTTGAATGTAGGTCTCTTCTTAATAACTTTTTCTGCTCAGTTTGTTTGATGCAATTTAGAACATTAGGGTTCTGGAAGAAAATACAATTACATTCCATCTTCTGTTGATTATTTATTTATTGTTTGCTATTGATATATTTACTAATAATTACTTATTATGCACTATGTACTGTTTATTTATTTACTCGCGTCTAGGCGGTCTAGCTAGCTGCTGATCATACAGTCTGGCCTAGTGCTAGCCAAAAAAAAGTTATACTCTTTGGCCAGACTCAGGCCAGTTCGTATGGTCTGCGCCAAGACTGGAACCCACACGGTCCGGACTGGGCCTAGCCAACGCCAGAAGATTTTTTCACACGGGTGTTCATAAAAGGGAGGTATCATCCCGAATACTATCACAAAAACAGCGCAAACAGGAAGAGGAAAAAAATTTTCTTGAATAGTTTATTATGGAACTAAATTTCGTTCTTCACTTAAAAAATGTATGCATCTTACCTGTATATGTTCATAGCAGTTGAAAACCCCAAAAACGTGTTACTAAAATCAGCTTGGTGTTCTCATTTTATACATTTTTCATATGGTTATGATGAAGCAATTTTTAGATGATTCTATCGCCAAATTAACTTGACTTGATAATAAGATTCAATTATTCGTAAGTTCAAAATGCTCTAAAATGCGTGTGAGATCCGAGAGGAAAAATCTCATCAGACAAAAATAAATCAAATTACATTTGAATAAGTAATCGATTTGTGTGTCACGTCATCTCAAATCGTTTGTCACTTGTTTACTTGTTCTCGATTTCTTTTTATTTCCTCCTCTAAGAAATGGATGGTCCAAGGAACAAGAAGAAATTTTAATATTTTTATTGTTATTGGTTTTTTGCTATGCTAATTGGCCAATTGAAGTACATATTCATAGGAATAGTGTTTGTTATGTTCAAAACTTCAGATTTTAATTTTTATGATTTAACATTTAAATTCGATTTTATGTGCTTCCTATTATATTTATACATACATATAAATCACTAATAATGGAAATAGAACAGCGCATCTAAAATATTACTAACTTTTTTTCTAGCGTAAATTCGAATGAAAAATTTGAAATTATTTGTAAATATTAAGAATGTTATTATGTACTATTTTTTATTATTTACCATCTCCATAGGGAAAATCATCATGCTGTTTCATATGTCATCATGGAAAAACTTTTTACAGGAGCTTGAAGTAGTACAAATTTTTAAATCTTATTTCTTGCGCTTTCCATACTCTGTATATGAACAAATTAAAAAAATTTTCACTTAGACTTATAATTGTATTTTGAATTAAAATGTAAATATCAATACCAATTATGTGCAATTTATTGTGTTCAGGATTAAATATTCTTATCACCTTGAAACCAGTATTTGATTTAATAAAATTTTTTAATTAAAAAATAATTTAAATCTTGCCAAAAGCATCTACGATGCAAAAAAAATTTCGTCGAGTTAAAATTTATCAGTACAATCAACATTTTTTGTAAAATCAAAGTTTGCCTAGTAATTATGAAACTTATCCTAATTTTTGAAAGTATAGAATTGATGAAATTACAGAGACTTTGAGAATGTAAAAAAAAGGGGAAAAATGAAGTCTTGGCGAGACTTTCTCTTTTTTTCAATGATAAGGATTTTTACAAGATTTTATTCTTTTTCTCCTTAATGCATTCGCAAGTTTCTGTAATTTTTTCTATTCAATAAATTAAAAAATTTATATATCTTTCAGAATTACTTGTCAAACTTCAATTTCACAAACTATGTTGATCTCACTTATAACTTTTTACTTGGCGATATACGTATATATTTTAATATTCTTTCACTTTAAAAAGTGTTATGAGTGAAATCTGCCAATTATCCTACAAAGAATTGGTCCATTCTGGAGGCTAGAAATAAGTTTAATTCAAAACCGAATTGTAGAATAATTTCCTTTTTAAATTTGAATAAAAAATCTAATATTATTTGTAAACATCTGGAATAATGTGAAATTCAGAATAAAATTAACACGTTCGACATTGTTCCAGTAATTCGAGTTCGAAAAATGTTATAATTTATTTTAGTTTCCCGAACCCTTGGGATATTACTCAATTTATTTGACATAGTACATTCGTTATGGAGGTACCTAAATGAGATAGTTTGGAACCCTATAGAGATTTTTTTTTCACTAGCGAATATTATCCTTCTCTGAAAAATGAATGGTCTTAAAAACTCGCAATTTTTATATTTTCACTGTCGTCGACTTTCCGATGTTTTTATTGGCCTACGAAGTACATGTTGTGTTGAATTCAAGTGATAAGGTATAGTGTTCTTTTTTTTTATGTTTAAAACCTAAGATTGTATAACTTTATATTTTACATCGATGTCACATGTTTCTTGTTTATATATATCATCAGTCAAGGTGATTAACAAATTCATCTAAAACTTTTTCCGAACTCTTTCGCCGTAAGGGAAAATTCCCGAGTAATAAATTCATTGCGCTGTTGTCATCGTGTTTATGAGCAGCGATGAGTCAAATTCATTAAAAAAATTGTTGTGAGGATATAACAATACATGCTTAAAACTATTTTCAAGTATTCAGAATAAACACTTGTAATAAACTCTTTCATTTTGTGAATGAAAATGATAAATTTGAGGAATATTTATAAAATATATAAAAAAAATTAAATTATTTATTATCGTTAAAATATGGTAATAAAGAAGTTTGAATTTAGAGTTGACATTGAAACTTATTTACATATATACATAATCGAATGACATTATCAATAATTATATTGAAGGATATGAAAAACGGAGTCTATTCAGTACACTTTGAAAGTGAGAAAGGTTCAACTTGAAATCAAAATGGAATAATTCCCTGAAAATGAGAAAAAATCGATGTTTCCCATTGTAAGTGTCTTTTGACCTTGATTCCCGTTGTCCACAGTTTTCGATACAATAAACATGTTTTTTGAAAAGATTTCACATGAAAATCGTTACACGTGTATTAAATGCCCATTTCTCGTACCTTATCATGTTTCTTTTCAGTTTTATTTTGGGTATGTGTACCCATTCTATTGGCTATTCTATTGGCCTCCTTGAGAGAAATAGGGCGTAGTTTAACTGACGTGTTCCAAAGAGCTAAGTCTAATTGAAGTTGTTTTTCTCTGATAAAATTTGTCCTATTGGGGTTAGATTGTCGGTTTTGTATGGTATATAAGCTGCGACTGAAACAGAAAAGGTAGTTAGTTTTGAAGTAAAATGAGTCTTGCAAGTATCGCCTTATTTTCTCTGCTGTGTGTAGCTCTTCTCACTGGTGGTTATGCTGCGGGGAAAAAGAATGTTGTTTGTGACATTGGACGTCGAGGTGATTACTGTGATACAAACGATTGTTGTCCTGGGTTTTCCTGCTATGGTAAGATTATCACCATTTGAGCATAGTTCATAGAAAACTATTGATTGGAAATTTGTTGCTATTCATTTCGAACAAAGATAATTTTATTGTGCCTTTCTTTGTGTCTCAAAAATGTTGCAACTCAAAACTACACTGAGTTTGGCGTACTTTTGATGATCGGCGTTTTATAGTGTTTGAAATAATAGTTGAAGATACTGGCATTGAATAATGAAACATATCTCTTACTTTCAGGCCCACTAGGAGGTCCGAAAGAATGCTACTGAGATAATTAGAATAACACCTAATTGGAGCGATGCAGCCAGAATAATTCTCAACTTTTCCAGAACTGAAGGTCGTGGAAATCTGAAATTTGGGTTACAATGTGCTGCATCTTCGAACACACTCTGGCTTTCCGAAGTCAATGTTATTCAAAATAAATAACTAAACAAAATTGAAGCATTTATAGTCATTTTGTGAATAGCTCAATACAATATCTTTGCGTAATTGTAATCATATTCTAAAGTACAATCTCTAAAAAGGTACAACTGATAAAATAGTACTAGCAGAAGTAGATAGGTAGTTCTGTATTTTCAACGTAGTGGCCTAGAAATTATTCGTACTTTTGCTTAGATATAAAGAATCCTTTAGGGCTTCTCGTTCAATCACCGAAGTTGAGCAGCGCTTGATGCGGTTATACTCGGATGGGGGCCATCGTACTAGATTCTTCACGGCCGGACTAAAACTAACACCTTTTGTCAGTACCACTTTCATAGCCCACAGGAGATTGTCAGAGACGTGCTTACTCCCGCAGAAGATCCTCAAAAAGGTAATTTGTTTATTCTTTAAACAATAAGACACACAATTTTATTTTAAAATTGTTTTATGTTAAATGATGAAAAAATGTATATTAAATTCGAATCTTGATTGGAGTAAACTAGAGAGCGATCTAATTACATTACATTCTAATTATATCACCAAAGAATTCGAGGAACTGATCATTCAAATTTCAAGCTCACGCCAGACTTACGTCGCATTTAAATTAATATAATTGTCTACTTGGGAATATTGTTTGTTAAAACTTTGTGCAAAATGATCCACAACAGTCACAGTATATGACTAGCTGTGGATTCGATCTCGGGCAAAGTCGAAAGCCCAAGGTATCCCAGATGGAAACACCATTGAGAGCTACAACACTGTCCCTATCTACTATCTAGCGAAACCACTGCCAAGGGAGCGCTAAAAGAAAAACTGTTTGCAGATACCGTAAAGAAACAACTAAGTTGTTTCAATATCGAATCAGGCCAAACAAGAAGACGCTAAGGTGCTCCAGGTAGGAGCCTTATCCTTGTAAGCGGGGCTCTACAAGGATGGATGAACCCTTTCCCTAGCTGCTCGTGGGACAACATGATAACACGAAACCACCAAAATGTTGTAGATGCGGTTCAAGAAGATCGACCGCGCAGAGCGCCCGACAATGGGTCGGCAAACGGTGCCGAACACCCTAGAGTTCGGGGTGCTGAAAGTAATATGGATGAAATTACGACAGCAGACCGGCGAGGTGCTTACATTAAGTGGACGGATCGACCCAAGGAGGACCTGCTGGACTGCTACGATGCCAGCAAAATCCTTATTCCCAAAGGCCTCATGGCACGTATGCACGCTCTGTGGTGCGAGAAACACCCAGAGCTTCAGCACGTTTCGCGACACTCTTTGGGAAATCAAGCTGTATACCTCTCGGGAAGAGGATATAAACGCAGAACGCTTTCCCAACCGCTGCATGAACAAGCCGCAGGTGAAGAGCAGGAAGCGACATTAAGTTCGCTCACGAACTTAGGACTTACCATCACACACTGAAAAAGTCAAAGCTTCTGGCAATCAAGCAGCACTTTGTTGACAAAATACGGATGTTATCTGATACACGGAGAAGAATACGGAAGAGGGAGGGGTGGGTCAGGAAGAATCAACAGTTTTTCGCTAACCCATCACGCCTCTTAAGCGATCTCCTGTTTCTGTCAAGAATCCACCTAAGCCCGACGAGGTGGAGACTTTCTGGCGAGACGTTTACAAGATCCCACCAAA
>JAUMHM010092189.1:0-26264 GCA_032362435.1 Melikaiella ostensackeni
ATATATAGATATATAGATAGATAGATAGATAGATAGATAGATACATAGATAGATAGATAGATAGATATATAGATAGATAGATAGATAGATAGATAGATTTAACCATATTTTCGCAGGATCCGAATCAAAACACGAGCTTGTCAAAAAAAGTTTCAAAAATAACTTGACGGAGGACAAGAATACTTTGATGTATAAAGTAAATCTATAATTTCATGGGTCCAGAATAATTGTGTGAAAATTGATAATGAAATTAACAAAAATGTTGAGAAAATGATTTCCACTTAGGAAAGGTAACAAATAAATTTATATCTGCATTAAATAAGCTTGCGTAGAACTTATAATGCAAATTTTGACCGTCATAAGTAATAATTTATTGTTAAATAATATATGTGATTGAAAAGCAATAATTAATCTTCGACAAAACTTCATAAATTTCTCTCTTTTGATTTTTTTTATCTATAAAAAATGCTTCTCTCTTGAATATTGAGAATTCCAATTACAGCCATTACCTTAAAGGACCCTGCACTAAATGTGCAGAAAATGGCTTCTAGTCAAAATGTCTAATTATTTTTTTTTTTTCAAATTTCGAACCTGCAGATGAATAATTCGAAAGGAAATTGTCAGAAAAATGGACAGTTCTTGCTCAAACAATTGCCAAACTTCCAATTTTTACATGTATTTTGATAGAGAAATTCATCTATTATTGAAATAAAATTTTGCGCAAAAAATTTTAGTAAGATTTAGCTAGATGCGTCATATTTTGTCGATGAGACCCACTGAAACAAAACTTTATACCCATAAACTTGACATCCCCTGAATATTCAAGGAAGGAAATCGACATTTCCTAAAACCCAAGACGGCGGGATCTTTTTTGATTTACTCTCAAGATTAGAAATCACTTCAAAATAAGTGCATAAAGCATTCCCTACCAGGAAAAGTGTTTGAATTTATTTTGGGAGTTGTTTCAACATCCCTCAAATATTCAAGTAAAGAATTCAACATCTTCTAACAATCAAATCCACGAAAATTTTTTTGATGTAACTATTGGGGTCGAGAATTACTTCAAAATTAATGTTCGATGTGTCCCCTACCGGGAAAAATGTTTGAATTTATTTTAAGAATTGTTTAAACAATTCCTTAAAGATTAAAGCAATAAAATCGACATTTACTTATCAATAAAAACCTCGGAATATATTCTTATTGAACTATTAAGGTTGCAAATCACTTCAAAATAAATTAAGGGAGAATTCCCTAACAGCAAAAGTGTTTGAATTTATTTTGAGGGTTGTTTTACCATCCCATAAAGATTCAAGGAAGGAAGTCGATATTTTCTAACAAAAAAATTATCGAATTTCTCGCAATTTTATGTGAATAGGTTTTCTTTGGAAGTATATGCACTACAAAATATATGTGAACCAGACAAATCTGACTGAAAATTTTCGAAAATGAGAGAAATTCGATAATTTGGTTACTAGGAAATTTCGACTTTCTTGTTCAAATCTTTAAGGGATGTTAAAGCAACTCTTAAAATAAATTCAAAAACTTTTACTGGTAAGGATCGTTTCTTGCACTTTTTTCAAAGCGATTTTTGATCATAATAGTTTCTAAAAATCTCCTGTGGATTTGATTTTTAAGAAATGACGATTTCCTTGCCTAAATGCTTAGGGGCTATTAAAAGAACTCTCAAACATCATGTATACACAAAATCGTGAATCTGTCAAGTTCATGGGTACAAAACTTTTGTTCCAGTGGATGTCATCTACTAAATGTGAAGCATCCAGCCAAATCCAACTGAAAGTTTTGGAGAAGGATAACATTTAAATAATAGGCCGAGCCTGATCTTCAGTTTCGAAATTATACAAAGAAAAATTATAATCAGACATTTTGACTAGAAGCCATTTTCTGTATATGTGGTGCGGGGTCCTTTGTATAACCGTTTCTAATTTACTTGTATTTTTAAAATAATTTTGCTATTCCAGTCACTTATTACACATGCTCATTATACGTTGACTATATACGCGTAGCTGAAGTTTCAGTTTTTTTTTAAACGTGTTAGTTTGAAAAAGTAGTTTCCAATGTCTTACATAAATATATGGATAACCCAGTTGTCAGAATTATTATGGCCACAGTAATAAGTACGAAACGTTTGCTCGATGGTTTCTTCATGAACATGATGATGGTAAGAAAAATATGAATAAAAATATAATTATTTGTTACTTATTCCTATAAGGAGTAATTTTCTTCTCATATAAAATTACTCGAATTGGTCACAAAGTATCATTTGATCTGTTCAGAATTTTTCATTCCTCAAATTGAATTCTACAATCAAATTGCTTAAATTCCTTGAGCTCATTGTTTGCTAAAAACTGATAGGCAGTAGAATTTTACATCGCTGCAGTCTGCAAATGAATCTGTTCACAGGCGATAATTAATATGCTGACTAAAATAATTTTGAAAGACAGATCGTTTAAACTGAATCATTTTATAAACTTAATTTAAAAAATTGTTTAATACAAAGTGTATTAGGAGTATATTTCTCGTCATACTATAAGTATCTGCAAGATGAAGCAGATATGGAAGAACAAAAATTAGAAATTGTTGCCCTAAATTGTTGCTACTCCCGATTCATACAGGTGTGTTTTTCTTTCAATCATATGAGTATATGTATACATATTAATTTTGTTCGTAGATTCGAATTAAAGTTTATTCAGAACATGGTAATGGAAAAAATGTTCATGATTGCAATTTAGCTCGTAAGAACACATGCATTTCGTATTTATTCCAAAGAGAAAACTTGAAAAACTCAAAAATGAGTTAAGGTAAGTTTTTAAATTTATATATATTCATACATATATTGCAGATCGGCAGGAGAAAGAATTGATCTAGCATCTTCTACTCTTTATTTACTGAATGAAATGGGTCCCTCCAGAATAAAATGGCCAGATCTTGACTTACGAGAAGGAATTAATACTAGTTCCAGTACATATGGCTTCGATGGAGTTCTTCGATGTCTTGATGGATCTCAAATTGCCATCAAAACGCCGGAAGTGGATCCTGAGTCGTATAATTGTCGTAAAAGATTCTATGCAAGAACACTCCAAACAATAGCCACTGTTGATTTGAGGGACTACACCACTGTGAAATTCAGAATTTTTGAAATTCAATATTTCAAAGAGTTATCAACGGATTTAGGTTTTCTTTTTCTTGTTTTGTTAGTAAAAGTTATTTCTACAAGTTTTGTATGAATTTTTTAAAAATAAAATCGAAATTGTTGACATAGTTAACGAACGAAATTTTGTGTTTTTTTTTTTTTGGACTGCGGCAGAGCTACAGATCGCTGTAATCATCCGAAACAAAAAGTCGAACAAGATTAATAAACACGAATGGACTAGCTATCGTCATACACGGGGATATTTTTTTTAATTTTTATATCGCCACAAAAATTTTACATGATATTTCTGAAACTATAAGAAGCAAGAAAAAGAAAAAAAGTTTTCTTGAAAATTTCACAATGGTGTAGTCCTTTGAAGTTCATTAACGTTTCCGTGGGCTATCTCAGTAGTGTTAATGATCTCAGAATTTTTAGGAATTCCGACGTATACAAAGCTATTATTCGTAGCGTTGATGAATATTTTGAAGATGATAAGTACATTCTTGCTGATAAAGCTTCGTTACTTTGTTAATGGTGTGTTACTCCGTTCATTAATCGCAGGATAAATGACCCTACCCCACAAGAAAGAATACTTGGACATAAGCAGGATCGATTTAATACCTGCTGTAATTCTTGCTTGCTGCGTGCTGCATAACATATGTTTGGACATTCCTGATAACCTATTGGATGCGTATATTTGACAAAGTTTGGAGGGCGCAGAAGAGGAGAAACAAGGAAATAATAAAATCAACGGATTAGAAAATCTAAATGATCAGAATAAAGAAGATGAGAAGGGTAGAATTAGAAGGAATGCTATATTGCGTGCAAAAATGTGAATTTTTTAAATACGTTGGAGCCTTCATTGTTGACATTACGGTTATATTCATCTATTATACTGACGACATATGTATACTATATATTGACATATATAATTTGTATATTCGACGCAGTATAAAAATTATTTTTTTTTATTTGATTCGCTTTAAAATATGAAGAGCGTTTTTCCAATTTTCTTTGCAGAATTTAATTCAGAGGCCAGCATACATTTAGATCCCCAAATACGATCCACCATAAAAGATTTCGAATGTGAAAAAATATTTTTACTGACCTGCTAAAATTTATCCTGATTAAAACTTTGTCGATTGAATACAATAAAGTCACTCTTAATTTATTTATGGTTTAATTTTTTACTCATTTATTTTAATTACATGTTAATTTCATTAAATGTACTATTTATTAAACTAACTTTATACTGACTATGATATGTTGAAGCATATAATTTAACATTTTTCTTTGTATATTCAAATTACGTTTTTTGAAAGACAGTATTAATTTTTAATAATTCTATACTTTTAAAAATCTTCAACAATTCAGTTGACTCTTCTTTGTTGACTCTTTTACACTTGAAACTTCTTCTCATTTAATCTTACAAATAGTGTTCACCGATTTACTGATAAATTTTGTCAGAGGTGAACAGCAAGTTCCTGTAATTTTTCAGAGATTTCCGTCGAGGAGGCTCTGCATGAAGCGTTCGTTCCACATGACGAGAAGGAGTCGCGAGAACTCCTGCGAGCAAACCTACATATAATGACGACATCTCACTCGCAGGATGGTCGAGAATCGTCGGTCACCAAAACTCTCTCTCAAAACTCTCTTCTATGCTTGTGATCCTTCGCCGATGCCGTTGCCGTCGTCGACTTCACCTCTTCCGCGAGTCCTTTCCAAACGCCATCCTTTTATACTATGCCCATGAACCAAGCGAAATTCGTCATCCTTTCCTTTATGATTCCAGCATCAAACACCCACTTTCCGTCTCTTCCCCATTTCACTCGCTTCTTTCTCCACGCTATTATCGTTCTATAGCTTGTAATGGTCCCATCTTTGATCCTTTCTCGTGGTAACTCGCTTTATAAGCATCTTATATCTCCGAGGACGGATAACAACCTATCGCGCAGAACGATTACTCTGGTATGTTTCTATGTGGATTACCAGTTATTACCTCAGCACATGCACTTGAAGATAAAAGCATCTCTTGCATTACCCCTGCCGCAACCTTTTCCTCTTCCACTAGTCTAGAAAAGGGCACAACTCACTTAATTTATATTCATAGCACTACTTTAGATTTATTCGCCTTTGGTGACATCTGATCTTGCTCTAATGAAAGAAAGGATTTCGGGTTTATTGCTGGAATAAATAATTCCAGCATCACATTGCGAAAATAGAAAAATAATTATGAAAAAGGAGTTCCTTCTATATAATGACTCTTAATTTTTAAAAAGGTCTGGCTCAATTTGGCTCTAGAAGGAACCAGGACATTATTTTAATTAAAAATTTTAAAAGTCAATAAAGAATGACCTTCTTGGCATTTATACGTTTTCGGCTTGAAACTTCGTTTCCTCTACGTAGGAGTCAATATTAAGGAAAAAATTTCATTTTTGAATCGGATTTCTCCAATGCGCACACATTTATTGTTTCAGCTTTTTTCAGAAAATTATTATTTTTTTCAATTCTTTGCGAAATGCTTGAGGAAATTAATTTTCATCAAAATTCAAAAGACAAAAATGTTTCAAAAATTTATTTTCACTTTTTCGGATTTTTAAGCATTTGTGAGAATTTTGTTTTAGATTGAATAATTTTTCAAACAATTTTCATCTTTCTCAATTTCTCCAATTACCAATGAAAATCAAATTCAATTAGTTTGATATGCATGTTGTCTATTATTATTCAACATTTTTTTATTGCGTAACAGTTTATTCATAAGCGAGCAGCTGTTATGAAAAATTAGAAAAATCGGACAAGAGTGAAGAATAGGGTGGGCAATGAAAATTGCTAGACCTTGATTCAAATTATGTTCTTACCATTTGCATTTCTGAATACTTTTTAATTTTTCATAGGTATATTTTGAGTATGTGAAAATTTATAGAGACTCAAAACAAATTAGTCTTATTTCTAAAGCTTATAAAATTTATAATTGAAACGAGCTCAAACAAGGTAGAAAAAGTAGCTTGTGGATTGTATTTCATGCAATGATAGTAACAATAAAGTAAATCCAGATACTAGTCAATTGGCTCTGGTCCTGGTCCTGGCACCTCCGTGACTGGGTTGCGGTCGGGAGACTAAAATAAAGATAAATTTGAAAGAGGTGAGACAAACAAATAAGTAAACAAGCTTAATAAAATTGATACCGCAAATAAGTGAAGCTACCAAAATACGCCAGTTTCTCCAGGTTACTGATTCATTCGCGAAAGTGGGTTTCTTCGAGCTACTAATAAGTCGTTTACTGACTCTTCATTTGATCTAAATTTCTATCCAGCCAGAAAGCTCTTAAATTTCTAGAACAAGTAGAGCATGTCAATGCACAGATACAAATATGGGGAAGCTGGAATGCTGAATTAAACCAAAAAAAGACTGATTTAAAAAAGTGACTCTGTACCGAGGTACACTGGGGTCGCAGTTCACTTTTGAGTAAAACTACCTATATTCAAGCAAAAATACCTACACATAAGTCAGAAGTACCCATTTCCAATGATTCAAATTATTTATTCTTTCTTATTTTAAAAGCTTCAGATCAAACATTAGTGAATGTTATTTATAAGAAGTTGATGACTTGTATTTTTCAAACAACTTTTATGAAGTGATTTATAAATAATTTGTTTGAAGTTCACATTTCCAGAATATCAATAAAATCATATCTATACATATAATAGTGTTATCTCATTTCATTTATTTTTTATTTAATGAATTTTGTTATTTTTATTTTAAATCAACTTCTAATTCTCATTAAAACCCTGTTTTCCAGGGTTATACATACTAAATTCTAAGAATTTTTGAGCTAATAAAAAGGTTCTTATAAATTTGGCGCTCATAGGTAGTTATGCATTAACAACCTTCAAATAGCAATAAGGAGGAGCTAGATCAAGCGAATAGGGTGGATGTAAAAGAATTTTAACTGCTTGGCGTCAAGGCTTGAATGCTAGTGCGTTATCATAGTGGAATAACATCTTTTTCTTGGTCATTCCAAGATGTTTTTCCGCGATCGCTGCCTTTAATTTCTCCGAAAATGCCACTTGTTGCTGGCCCTCCACAATAAATCCTGAGGTGTCATTTTTTGATCCAAAAGGGTGTCAAAGCGTTGAACAGTGGAAAAAATCACATTTACGTAGAAAAATTTGAATGTAATAGTTATTTTCAGTGAAGTAGTTACGTAGTTGTCGACTGTTTTTTCACTGTGCAACGCTTTGACACCGCTTTTGGATCAAAAAGTGACACCATGGGATTTAGTGTGCAGTAACTGCTCGGAAGGTGTAAATTGGAACGAATTAAAGAGATTTCGATAACGGTCAAGAACGACATTGTTTCGGATTCAAAACTTTACCGCATTCATTCAAATTTATTTCATCCAAGAAATTGGTCTCATTCTAATCTTGTTTAATTTTACTGAATAGGTGAACACATTTTTATTCTTTTGAGAATGGTAGAATTGAAATCAATATAACCCTGTTTAATGCTTTGAGACGATCTCAAAGATGAAGTCAATTCGATTCCTCCCACGAAGTATTAATTGTTAACATTTAAATTCAGAACAATTCCGCTTAACTAAAAATGAATTGAAATGAATTCAAATGATTTCATATATGGTCAAATTTGTAATCAGCCAGTTATGGTTTCTCTCTTCTCTAGTGAATCACATGAATTCCTTTCGCGTCCCAAAAAAGTGACGCTATCACCTTTCTAGTGGATGGTACATTTTTCGTATTTTTCGCAGCCGGCTTACCTTGTACAGCCCAATGTTTGGAATTTGGATTGCTGCTTCGTTTCCGGTGTATAGTGGTAAATCCAACTTTCATCCATTGTCACAAAACGCGGCATGAAGTCCATTCAATTCTTCTTAATCACTTCCAAATAGTCGGCTGATATTTCGTAGACGAATGCACGTTTGTTCTGCAGTAACCAGACGCGGCACTCAACTTGCAAGAAGGATTTTCATATGCCAGTTGTAATCGAGGAGCCATGCCAGTACTAAGCGTTGGATCCGCGCCAAACGTAGGTGTGGCACTGCTTTGATACAGACGCGGTACAGCATCAGTACTGAGACCAAGTGCTGCCTAGCGACCGAATTGGGAACTCAATCGACGGCTGGCGCCATACTGGCCTTGTACTGCCTCAGTATAAGGTCCAAGTGCTGGCAAGTAACCTACTTCGGAGTTCTGCCAAGGGTTGGCGCGATACTGAGTTAGTACTGCACCACTACAGAGACCGAATTCTTGCTAGCAACCGAATTGAGAGTTCTACCGAGGGGTGGCGCGGTACTGGCATAGAAGTGCACCAATACTGAGTCTAAGTGCTTGCGTACAGCCGACTTGGGAGTCATACCGAAGTTTGAGTGGCATTGGTTTAGTACTGCACCAGTACAGAATCCGAGTTAAGGCTAGCAAACGACTTAAATGTTCTGCCGAGGATTGGCGTTGTATTTGTATAGCACTGCACAAATATGGGATCCGAGTTAAGGCTAGCAACCGACTAATGAGTTCTGCCGAGGTTTGGCGTAGTACTAGTTCAGTACTGCACCAGTGCAAAGTCCGTGTTCTAGCTAGCAACAAAATTGACAGTTATACCAAGTGTTAGCGCAGTACTGGCATAGTACTGTACCAGTGCTGAGTCCAGGTGCTGACGATCAGCCGACATGGGAGTTTTGCCGAGATATGTCCTAGCACTAGTTTAGTACTGCACGAGTGCATTGTTCGTATTCTGGCTAGCAACTGAATTAAGAGTTCTACCGAGTGTGAGCGAGGTACTGGCATAGTATTGCATCATTTCTAAGTCCAGGTGCTGGCGATCAGCAGATTTGGGAGTTCTGCCGAGGTTTGACTTTGCACAAGTTTAGTACTGCATCAGTACAGAGTCGGAGTTCTGGTTAGCAAGCGAGTCAAATGTTCTTCCGAGGGTTATCGTGGTATTCGTCTAGTACTGCGCCAGTACTGAGTCTAAGTTCTGGCGAACAGCCGACTTGGAAGTTTCGTCGAGGGCTAGCGTGGTATGGGTTTATTTCTGCACAAATACAGAGTAAATATTCTGGTTAGCAACCGACTTAAAAGTTCTGCCGAGTGTTGGCGTAGTATTGATGTAGTACTGCACCAATACAGAATCCGAGCTAAGGCTAGCAACCGACTTATGAGTTCTGTCTAGGCTTGGCGTAGTACTGATTTAGTACTGCATGCGATAATGGCATAGTACTTGCACCTGTACTGGATCCAAGTGTTGGCGATTATACGACTTGGGAGTCCTGTCGAGGTTTGGCGTGGCATTGATTTAGAACTGCACCAGGTTTAGTACTGCACCAGTACAGAGTCCAAGCTCTGGCTAGCAACCGAAATGAGAGTTCTATCGAAAGTTTTGACGGTACTGGCATAGTATTGCACCAAAACAGTGTCCGTGTTCTTGCTAGCAACCGATTTAGTAGTTCCACCAAGGTTCGGCGTATTTCTGTCTTAGTACTGCACCTGCACAGAGTCCAAGTTTTCGCTAGCAACCGAATCGAGAGTTCTACCGAGTGTTGGCGCTGTACTGGCATGTAACTGCACCAGTACAGAGTCCGAGCTAAGGCTAGCGACCGACTTGTGAGTTTTGCAGAGGGTTGGCGCAGTACAGTTTTAGTTCTGTACCTGTACTGAGTCTGAATTCAGGGTAGCAACCGAATGGAGAGTTCTACCGAGGGTTTCCACGATACTAGCATAGTACTGCAGTAGTACTGATTCCAAGTGCTGGCAGTCAGTCGACTTGGGAGTTCTGGCGAGGGTCGGCGTGGTACTAGTATAGTACTGCACCAGCATAGAGACTGTGTTCTGGCTAGCAACTGAAATGAGAGTACTATCGAGGCATAGCGCGGTGTTGGCATAGTAATGCACCAGTACTGTTATCCAGTGCTGGCGATCAGCCGACTTGGGAGTTCTGCCAAAGGTTTGCGTGGTACTGGTTTAGTACTACATCAGTACAGAGTCCGTGTTAAGGCTAGAAAGCGACTTATGAGTTCTACCGAGGGTTGACGTTGTACCGGTTTAGTACTGCACCAGCACAGAGTTCGAGTTCTGGCTAGCAACCGAATGGAGTTTTAGCGTGATAGCGTGATTGTTAAGAGTCTCCACTAGCGAGCGTTAGTTATAGGTTTGTGCGTAGGTTCGAATTCGTCCAACGTGTGTCCGAAATCTCATTTATCATTTATGCATTGAAAATTGAACGGAGATCGAATCCACTTGTGTGTTCTTTCGCGACCTTATAACACTGCGAACTTTGCTCGGAGAGACTTACACGACGACCGTACCTAGCCACAGCTGATGGGACTTTTATTCACTAACTATTAGAAGATCAGATTAAAAGATGAAGTTGACAGCGTGACTGCTTGGAACGAAAAGACGACGACCAGGGATGAATCTGGGGTTTATATAGTTTGTGTTCCCCATGTTAAGCATAGGGATGAAAATGTTGCTATCAGGCACGTTCGATTGCAAGTTGCTCACTAGCACGTACGATTGGAAGTTGCTCACGGACACGTCCGATTGGAAGTTACTCACGGACACGAACGATTGGAAGTTGATCATGGGCACGTACGATCAGAAGTTGCTCACGGGCATGTACTATTGAATGTTCTATGAATACCCGTACTTAGCATGTACGATTCTTCTATTTCATCTGGCACGATCTCTAACTGCTTATCTATAATCATCAATTAATTTTAGTGAGTGAACTTAATCCTTCTTTTTGTGTTGAGCAAATTTGATGATCGATCTGTTATTGAGCATCGGTATATAACTAGTTTCATCGCCCTTCTCTTCCTCTTTCAGGAAATCGGGATTTTATATACTAAAACTTAGAACTACAGTTAACGTATCTCGTCAGACGCTTTTGGTTACAGCACGTCTGACTATACACGCATTTATCACTTGTTTACTGCATTGCGTACAATACTATGTGAATGGTATTAGGAAACATTAAAGATGTTAAAATACATAAATATTCTCATTAGATATATACATATTTCACATTACTTGTCTTAGAATAATTAGTAATCGATATATTTAGTTCATGGTCAATGTTTATTTCGTTGAATTATCAGCATGAACTAAGTCTTTTGTCTACCCATAGTAATTCACTTTTCATTAGCTTGCGCTTTCTGCTTCATCGTCAGTAGTGTAATTATCATGAGTAGACATACGATTGAGTGGATCCAGTTGGTGCGCTTACTCATGTATGAGTAATTATCACTTGTCTGTCTCAAAGTAAGTTAGACAGCCTTATGTCAGACGTTGCGACAAAATTTTGAAAATTGCAGATGTAACAGTCCTCCCTCCTCAAAAGCATTCATCGTCCTCGATGAATTCAGTTCTTATTTTGTGAACACAAGTGGTACTTACTGATATTTCCAGTCGGTGAAATAAAGGAATTATTCCATAATTATCATCACTGATAGACAAAGTTTCAAAATATAATTTGGATTTAAGTCTTGGTTTTTCTCATAACTCTATTATGCAATACTTTGTAATTATTGTCATTTGGTTGGATGAAGATTTGATATTGATGCATAGAATCAACGTCTTTCACTATATATTAAAATGAATAGAATAATTGAAATTTTGTGTAACAGTAATTTACATTACTTTAGTTAGATTTAAACATAATGTTAACATAAATTATATGATCTTTTTGGTGTAGTAGTGCCCTTTTTCATCAGTTGATTCTTGACTTGAAATTATGAAGATCGAAGAAATGCTGACACTCCTATTAAATAGTGCAGCATTCATCAAGATGGCAATGTAAATTTTTTCGTAGTCTACAGGCCCATTAAAGTAGCTTCATCTCTTTGTATTTAGATGTAATTTACTGGGTCCTCCCTCGTCAAGATTGTCATCAGATCTTATAACTGAGGCTGCAGGCCTATAAGAATTTTCAAATCAGGGATACAGGTCTTGTACATTTTCCTTATGCACAGTAGAAAAACAGTATTAGTATTTAAATGAAATTATTAGACACATATGTTAGTTTGATTATGAATAAAAGGACACAATTCTCTGGCTTCTAATTCACATTGAATGCAATTTCATTATGAATTTGGAAAATGTATGCTAGAATATATTTTGTTATTTAAATCCCTTATTTAATTTTATATAATTGTAATTATATTTAACTTTTTGAATAATGAACCATTCAAAATCCACAAAGGTTTGCAGATATGTACTTGTTATGGAAATTTGTGACTTATGATAATATATTGAGGTAGAATTGAAAAATCGTAGTGTATCTAGGTTAAGACTCATTGGTCAGTAGAGTTTCCAGATCCAGAGAACTTCTTTTTTCATTCATGTTTACAGCATGTTTAGAAAACAGCCTGATAATTCTTCGTCAACCAGTTGTAGCTTTAGTGTGGACTGTACGGTGTTGTGTTATGATGATTATAAGCCATTTCGTTGGTATTCCGCTTTTTTCAATTAGGCGGTCTCTTACATTACAGGTGGGGTCTGGGGTCGGATTACATCACTGTACTTGGCGCAGCCATGATTTCCATGGTGACATCATCACATGTGGTTGAGATGCAGCTCGACTTCACTTGGTAGAGATAATGCAGACGTCAATGTGGAGTCTTCAGTTGTCAAGTGAGGATTGAAGATTTGGAAAAAAACTTTTGGAATGGCTTTTCCTGTTCTCCCTCCTTGAATTGTTTTATCGTCCTCGATGAAAACTTAGTGGGCAGTTTCCTACGCTATCCGCATGTTGGTCACCGGCATGTGCGTCTGTGGTGCTGGCTCTCTCTTTACACTGCTGTTTGGTAATTCTGATCAGTATCTTGAAAAAAAATGTGGTTGCGATAATTGTATAATTTTTTGTTTTATAGTATTGTGGTTGCTCTTCCAAGTCAAAAAGTTGTCCTTCAATCTTTGTTAGTATTTCTCCACTATGCATTTCTTCCCAATTCTTTGCTAGTTGATAAGAATTCATTTCCAGGAACAGAAGTGGCATACTGAGACTTTGTTAAGTTGTTGTCCATCAAAACAAGAGAGCGACATGTAGAGCGTAGGCTATACTTGTTTGAATTTTTCCTCCGAATAATTGAATTTTTTGAGTTTTTGAGAGCCTTGACATTGACCTTATTTAGGATTTAGAAAATATCAAGGAAAATCATCAATCTTGCGTGATAACATAAAGTTTCAGAACTTCTCAAAGTCTAAAGAAGAAACATTGATCACACAGCTCCACAAAAAAAAAGTTGTCAGCTCCAGGATCCAGAATAGGCTTACCCTACGTTTCTGAGGTCGCTGAATCTGAATCTGGACCCAATTTGGCTCCATCACGTCACATTTCGTCCCTAACCTCAAAAAAACATGGAAAATCGCTGATTTCAGGTGAAACATGATTCCCGCCTATAAAAAGTCATCATATTCTATGTTTTCGAGGTCGCTGAGTACGAATCCGGACCCAATTTGGCTCCATCACGTCACGTTTCGTTCCTAACCCCAAAAAAACATGGAAAATCGCTGATTTCAGGTGAAACATGATTTCCGTGTATAAAAAGTCATCATATTTTATGTTGTCGAGGTCGCTGAGTACGAATCCGGAGTCGTTGTGGGTTTATGACGTCACACTTCGTCTCTAACCTCAAAAAATAAACATGGCGAATTGGTAATTTTATGTAAAACATGTATTTTCCTATGCAAAGTGGTCGTATCCTATATTGTCTAGGTTCCTGAGTCCGAATTCACAGCAAGTTCCTTTTAATTTACGTCCTTCCTGAGTATTGCACTCTTTTATCTTCGAAAGATCAACGTAATGGATTCCGCTTCCTTTTAACACCTTTATCTGTATGTCCTCTCTTAAATGTTCAACAAAAGTCTGCCATCATGTTTATATTCCACTTTCCTTGGTAGCGACGTTCCATCTCTTTAACATCTTGATGGAATCTTTCTCCATGCTCTTCACAGTAATCACCCAAATTCATTGGAAAATAGTCAATATATGGGAATTTAATACATGTAACTTTAAGATCATATTACATCCCATTTTACTGAAGTTCTGTATCATATGTCTCACAATTCTTTTATAATTATCACTCTTGTAGTGCCCTAAAAAGTTTTCAACAACTTTCTTAAGGCTAAACTAAGCTGCTTTTTGCACTTTATTCATAGTTGTGAAAAAATTCTGATCCCTACACATTTTCCGGATTCAAGGTCCATCGAATTTTCCTGCTTTTAGTTTTGAATCCGAAAGTTCGGGGAATTGTCCTTGAAGAAACATAAAACAGCTACCTTCTTCTTTCAATGCCGATACAAACTGCTTCACTATGCCCAGTTTTATATGCAGAGCTGGCAGTAAAACTCTCGCCGGATCCACTAGTGGGAGGTTGATGATGTTCTTTGAGCCTGGATCAAAAGTTTATCTGGCTGGCCAATTAATCTTTTTATAATGATTAGGTCGGCCTCTACTATACCATAAGCATAGGAAACATAAGTCTTTAACGTTACCTGATTGCAGACTCAGAATTATTCCCTATTTTTGAAATCCCCACAAATCCACCAATTGTGTTCTGAATATTTCAATTTATCCAATACCGACTTGATATTCTCGTAATTCTCCTTCCACTTAGTTCGATGTGATTAATTCTCCTTCCACTTAGTTCGATGTGCTACCGGCATGGGTGCAAAAATATTCGTATTGTGAAGCAAAACAGCTTTTAAACTTCTCTTACAGGAATCTATGAACAGTCCCCATTCGATGTCTGTAAATCCCTGGTTTCAATTCATCCATCAATCCATTTATATCGTGACAGTAAACTAATGAATGCTCTTTTTTTTGTGTAATATTACCTGAAATATATTTCTCTATTCCTATAGTCAATTGCTTCCACATTTTTATTCCACCAAGTTTTTGTTTTTGAGTATAGAAACCAAGAATTCACTTGTTCCTTCGGATAGTTCTGAATCTCTGATGAGATCGTTTGATTCTTCTTTTGAAAAAAGTTATGGTTTCTTTTCTTTACTTCCACATATTCACCGTCAATGTCAGATTCACCAGAGCATTCTTCTTCGCTAGCGTCTTCTTGGATCTCTAAACTTTCCCGAGAAGAAATACATCCGATTCCTCCAATACCCTGCTCATCTGTATTGCACATCTTGATGAGTCTTATTACTGTCGGAACATCGACGTAAGCAATTCTTCTTTTATTTTTTTGTTAAATCCAGTTACATTGTTTTTGCAGAAATGGAAATCCTCTTCACAAATGAGTTCTGCCCATAAAGTTGGACTTTCTAATTCAAGATCTTCAATATTTTTACTTTTATGCCAACGAGTCAGATATGATTTACATTAATCGCATATTTTATGTGGCACCCATTCTTTATCCTGATCAGCAAATGTGAGATCATAACAATCTTGGCAAATCATTCTGATATGCTCAGAAATTGTCGTAAGAGTTTTTCGTAGATAGAATTCACTGTATACGTAGCAGAATGAATCAGGGTCTCTTTTACAATGATGTTCTGAGGTGGTAGCTTCAAGATCAACTTGTGATTTAGTACCTTGAGATTGTTGAGTTGAGGATTTTTTGGTTTTATTCATAAATGCCGTGAGTATATGATAGACCCACATATTAGGGATCCTGGTCCGATCGCAGGTGAGTCTGCCGTCCTGGGGGTGATGATTCTTATACCTACCCAAAGCTAAGTATGAGAGTTTTCCGACTTTGACGAGGTCAAAGTCATCGTTTACAGAATCTGTCGGAGTAGCAGGATATTGTCACTCGTTCAAGCAACAAGATCATACTGAAAGAAAACCTCGTTCAGCATTATCGAAATAACAAAGATGCATGCATTACCTGATATCACTGTGGGATTAAACATATAATCATGCAGTTCGAGAACGTGCGAAATGCTGGTTCGCACGGTTCTTATTTGCATAATGTTGTCGACGGAATCAACTAATTTTCGACTAGCTTTCAATTTCCGTTAAGCGAGAAATCGGACGAGTGGAGTTTAGTCTGTTGGATTCAAAGTTTTTCCGAAGTGACGTATCAAAGATTAACTTTGGGACCGTGGTACCGAACCGATTCAGGATTTGTACTCAGTGACCTCGAAAACATAGAATATGACCACTTTTCATAGACAGGAATCATGTTTCACCTGAAATCAGCAATTTCCCATTTTTTTTTCTTAGGTTAGAGACGGAATGTGACGTGATGAAGCCAAACCGGCTCCAGATTTGGATTCAGCGACCTCAAAAACGTAGGTTATGCCTATGCTGGTTTCTGTGGCTGAAAACTTTTTTTTGTGGAGCTGTGTCATCGTTGTCTTGTTCAATTTGTGATTGTTTTATATTTATGTTATATTTTATGTTATATAGGCGTGTGTAAAATTTGGTTACGACTATATATTATTAAGTGATTTATAATTTCTTCTAGATCTAATATAATTCATTATCTACTCAAGGTTTTTGAAAATTCATACTTACCATAATATTTGAATTCTTACTTACATGAGTAACTTAGTACCGGACATTATCGATTTATATCAATACATTTTGTCGTTAAACATAGATTTATTGAATTTATTTAAAATTTGTATGTGTGTTTTTTCACTCAATTTCAAACCGTGGCAATAATAGTAAAACGTTTTCAATATTAACATTCCTAATATTGCATTAAAATTAAAAAATCAAGCGGATAAATTCACACTAGCCCTTTGAATAACAATAAAACGTAATTTGTGCAAATAATTTTCGCAAAATAAAATTGTACATACTTCGTTCTTAAGGTATATACGATTTATGCATAAAAACGATTAAGGATGAATACATGTCATTTCATCGGCCATTTAAGTGGTTAAACTAAAGTATCTGAAGTTACTTTTGTATAAATAATGGTACGATTATTCGTACCCTTATATGATGCAACTTTGTTTCTATTTTTATTGCGATTTTTGTATCTTTCGTTCTCTCTCTTTTTAAAATATTTTGAATTCATGCAAGTTTTGAAAGTGTATAAATTATCTTATAATGATTATTTCAGAAAATTTAAATTTGAATTTTATTTTTCAGTTTTCAAAACGAGAATGCTAAGAATTTTGTAAAATCATTCAAAATATTGGGTCTATTCTGTTGTTGATGCTACAAGAATCCTTGTCCTTCGAATCCGCCACTTCTCCTTTTGATACGACTGTTACGGTTCAAATCTGTCTTTTGGGAAAGTTGCTATTGTAATTCCGTTTGTGCAAAGAAAAATATACGTGAATAGGATATTAGGTATAGTTATTCAAGGGCAAGCTTTTGTTTTTCTACACGTACATGGACTCACTTTCCATTTGGTATTTCCTGGATCGCGGTATGTTTATCTGAAATTATTGCAGTTTTGAAAAAGGTGCGTCTACAACACACTATGATGTCAATGTTACTGTGTTCGAATTTTTCTTCTGAAATTTTCAACGATTTTTTTTTTCAAACGTTTCGATTAAATCTACGTGACTTGAAATTCTGGAAGATTCGATACTGTCTTTTTTCATAGTCACGTAAAGATTGTGTAATCCGATCCTTAAATCTACTTCTCTAAGTTTATCGAAGTGGTCATGTTTGATAATTACCGTGTACATTTTATAACGGCCACTAGAAATTACTAAGACTTGACCTAACTTACGATGTTTTTCTTTGATCTTTTTAGGATCGATAGCCCCTATGCCTATAAGCAGTCGTCCTACAGTGGGAGTGATTTAAAATCAGCGAAAAAAATGTACATAATTTCCTTCTGGGTCTGTTACATTTTCTGTGCAACTATTTATTTTGGAATGTGAATTTTCCTTGGGAATGTTCGTAAACTTCACTGGTAACGGAGGTGATTCGCTAGTGACGGGTATGCGTGTGTGGTCTGCCTTAGTTATTTCCACTTCAGGTTTGATGAGGTCTGTTCCACTAGCACTTCACAAAGGAATCTAGACACTTTTTTCATGCTCAAATTTTGGGCTATTTTTGGGCACCAATGCCGATATTTGGGTTCTTTTATTTCTCTCAAAAAACTGACATCTAGGTAAAGGTGCTGGCCGCGAGCACCTCGACTACAACAAATTTGAGAAATTGAAGAAATAAAACACACCATCATCTTGAGCTTTTTTGGGGCTCTCAAAAATTGCAAGAATGAATTTTTGAAAACACACTCCTATGACCAAAAAACTACCCTCAAAATTAAATATTCACTAGACTAAAATATAAGGATATCGGAATTTCGGGCTATTTCTGGGCTCTCTTTGGGCGCCAATGCCGATTTTTGGACTCTTTTATTTCTGTCGAAAAACCGACATTTGGGTGGACGTGCTGGCCGCCAGCGCCTCCACTATAGGAAATTTAAGAAATTGAAAAAATCAAACACACCAGAATTTTGGGATTTATTTGTGAACTCTAAAATTGCAAAAATTAATTTTCAAATTAACACCCCTACTACCAAAAAACTATCCTCAAAATTGAATATGCACTATACTCAAATATGAGCATATCAGAATTGCGGGCTATTATTGGGCTCTTTTCGAGCACCAATGCCGATCTTTGGGCTCTTCTATTTCTCTCAAAAAACCGACATTTAGGTGGAGGTACTGGCCGCCAATACCTCCACTATAGGAAATTTATGAAATAGAAAAAATTGAACACACCAAAATTTTTGGCTTTCTTTAGACTCTCCAACACGCTCAAAACTGTTTTTATAGAATCAACCCCTTACACGTAAAATCCATTATAAACTTACCACAAATTAAAAAATTAAATATGAAACCCAAAAAACTGTAAGTCGGATCTCAATTCTTCTTTCGGGCTTCACAAAAACAGCGAAAAAATTTCAAATTTAAAACAATCACACCAGTCACTCTAGCCAAGAACTAATGTAAGTCCTTGACCCCACAGTAATAATCAACAATCCCTGATTAACTAACTGAGCCCCATCTCGGCTGCCTTCAACTAAAACAGTCGGGTGAATTTCAAACTAAAAAAGATCACAACAGTTATCTTCACAAGACTCCATTAGATATCCTTAACCCCACAGTAATAATCAACAACCACAAAAAACCACCCCTACCACATTTAGCGAGCCCTATCTCAGCTGCCTTCAAGTAAAATAGACAAAAAAATTTCAAATAAAAAATAATCACACCAGTCACCTTCCCAAAACTAGTAGATATCGCTAACCCCACAGTAAAAATCAGCATACCCAAGAAACCACCCCTACCATATTTGTCGAACCTGATCCTCGCTGCCTTCAAGTAAAGCAGCCCAAAGAGTTCCAAATTAGTGTGAATTTTACAGTGTCTGTTGACACTGCAGAATTCTGAAAGAGATTATATCTCTGCACACTCATATCGACGTGAAACAGGGGGGTTGATTTTTGAAGTTGATGATTGGAGCCCAAAAATGGAGGTTGGTGTTTGAGGAAGCCCAAAAATACGAGACCTTATTGGCACTGTTAAATTCTGAAAAAGATTATTTTCCGGTGGAGCCATATCTACGAGGTACAGAGGAGTTGCCTTTTGGCATTAAGGGCTGACACCCAAAAATCGCAGTTGGTATTTTTGAGGATCTCAAAAATCAGAGACTATGTTAACATTGAAAAAATCTAACAAAGATTAATTTTTGGCAAAGTCATATGATTGTAGTTCATAGGGGCTGTTTTTTGGCATTAAGGGTTGGAGCCCAAAAATCGCAGTTGGTGTTTTTCAGGCGCCCAAATATCAGAGAATCTGTTTACATTGAAAAATTCTGAAAAAGATTGTATTTTGGCAAAGTCATATTTACGTAGTACAGAGGAGCTGTTTTTTGGCATCAAGGGTTGGAGTCCGAAAACCGAAGTTGGTACTTTTGAGAAGCCCAGAAATCAAAGACTCTGCTTACGTTGAAGAATTATTGGGGCTGGAGCCCAAAAATTAAATTTGTTATATTATGGATCAAAAATGATGCTCATATATTAGACGTGCTTCATTTTTCAAAATATTGAACTTTTCACGTAAGGGATGATTTTGAAACGTAAAGATTGTTTCTTGGTGATTGAATTTCAGTGGATTCCGAAGCCTAAAAAAGCCCAAAAATATAGCGAAATTCATTTTATGAAAAATTGAAATTTTTGGAAGAGAGTCGATTTTCGGACTTAAGGGTTGTTTTGGGGCAATCAGTGTATGCGGATTTTGAGAGTCCGAAAAACCTCAAAACTCTAGTGGAATTAAATTTGAATTTTTTTGGTATCTTAGACAGTCGAAATTCGATTTTGGAGGTGCTAGCTTAGTGGATTAAAAAAAATGTCAAATAAAGAATAATCGCACCAGTTGCCTTTGTCAGACTCTATTAGATATCATCAACCCCAAAATCACAATCAGCAACCCCAAAAAACCAACCATACCACATTCAGCGCAACCTATCTCAGCTACCTTCAAGTAAAACAGCTCAAAAATTTAAATTAGGAAATAATCACAACAGTCACCTTTACAAGACTCTACTGGATATTACCAACCTCACAATGATAATCAGCAATCCCAAGAAACTACCCCTACCACATTTAGCAAACGTCATCTCAGCTGCCTCCAAGTAAGACAGCCGAAAAGTATTCAAGCTAAAAGTCATCACCTCATTCACCTTTATAGGACTCTAGTGGATATCCTTTACCCGAAAGAGATAATCTAAAACTTCAAGAAACCACCCCTTCATCATTTTGCGAACCTCATCCCAGCTGTCTTGGAGTAAAACAGCCCAAAACATGGAAAAAACAATTCCCCTCCACCACGTAAATATGACTTTGCCCAAAAATAATCTTCTTCGGAACTTCTCAATGTTAACAGATTACCTCACTTTTGGGCTCCTCAAAAATATTAGCTTGGATATTTACGCTCCGACCCTCATGGACAAAAAGCAATCCCTCTCCACCACGTAGATATGACTTTGCCGGAAAATAATCTTTTTGAAAATTTCACAGTATTAGCAGAATCTATTATTTTTGGACTGCTCATGAATACCAACTCCAATTTCCGAGCTCCAACCCTAATGGCTAGAAACTACCCCCATTGTACAACGCAGATATAACTCTGTCAAAAAATAATCTTCTTCAGAATTTCACAGTGTCAATAAAGTCTCTTATTTATAAGCTCCTCAAAATCATCAACTGCGATTCTTGGGCTCCAACCCTTAATGCCAAAAAGCAATCCCTCTGTACCACGTAAATATGACTTCGCTGGAAAATAATTTTTCTCAGAATCTTACAGTCTTAGCAGAGTCTCTGATTTTTGAGCTTCTCAAAAATACCAACTTCGATTTTTGGGCTCTAACTCTTATAGCTGAAAACCCCAGCCCCAATGTGCAACGCTGATATAACTTTTCAAAGAATAATCTTTTTCAGAACTTCGCAGTGTCAATACAGTCTCTTATTTCTGAGCTCATCAAAATCATCAACTGAAATTTCTGGGCTCCAGCCCTTAATGCCAAAAAGCAGGCTCTCTGTACCAAGCAGATATGTCTTTACCGATATATAATCTTTTTCAGAATTTTACAGTGCCAATAGGGTCTCTTATTTTTGGGCTGTCCCAAAATACCAACCTCCATTTTCAGACTCCAACTCTCAATGTTAAATATCACACCCCCCCCCCCCTGTACCATGCCGATATGACTGTGCCAAAAATAAACTTTTCCAGAATTTTACAGTGTCAACAGACATTGTAAATTTGACACTTATTTGAAATTTTTTGAGCTTTTTTACTTGAAAGCAGCTAGGATAGGGTTCGCTAAATGTGGTAGGGGGCGTTTCTTGCTTATGCTTATTATTACCGTGGGGTTGGCCATATCAACTAGAGTCTTGTGGAGGTGACTGGTGTCATTATTTTTAATTTGAAATTTTTTGGCTGTTTAACTTGAAAGCCGCTTATGTAGATGGGGTTTCCTAAATGTGGTGGGGGTGGTTTCCTGGCCCTGCTGATTATAATTGTGGTGTTGTTGATACCTACTCAAGTCTAACAAAGGTGACTGGTGCGATTATCCTTCGTTCGAAAATTTTTTGTCTGTTTCACTTGGAGGCAGCTGAGATTGGGCTCGGTTAGTTAACCAGGAGTGGTTTTTTGAGGTTGTTGATTATCACTGTGGGGTCGAGGACTTATATTGGTGTCTTGCGAAAGTGACTAGTTTGATTTTTTTTAATTCGAAATTATTTTGCTGTTTTTCTGAAGTCCGAAAGAAGTATCAACTTCTGACTTGCAGTTTTTTTGGGTTTAATATTTAATTTTTAATGAGTGATAAGTTTTTAATGGTTTTTTAGAGTTATGGATTTATTTTGTAAAATAAGTTTTGGGTGTTTTGGAAAGCTTAAGAATAGCCCAAAATACTGATATGCTTATAATCAGGTCTAGTGCATGATTCATGTTGAGGGTAGTTCTTTGGTGATAGGAGGATTTTCTCGAAATTTAATTTTTACAATTTTGGAGAGCCCAAAAAAGCCCGAAATTCTAGTGTGTTTGGTTTTTTCAATTTATTGAATTTCCTATAGTGAAAGTGCTTCCGGCCAGCACCTCCACCCAAATGTCGGTTTTTTGAGGAAAATAGAAGAGCCCAAACATCGACGTTGGTGCTCAAAAAGAGCCCAGAAATAGTCCAAAATTCTGAAATCTTCATATCTGTGTCTAGTACATATTTAATTTTGAAGGTAGTTCCTTGTTGATAGGGGTTTCTTTTTGAAAATTGATTTTTGCAAACTTTAAAAATCCCGAAATTCTGGTGTGTTTGAGTTTTTCAATTTCTTAAATTTTCTGTAGTGGAGGTACTGGTGGCCAGCACCTTCACTCAAATATCTTTCTTTTCAGAAAAATAAAAGAGCCCAGAAATCGGCATTAGTGCCCAAGGAGAGCCCAAAAAGAGACAAAATTCTGATATGTTCATATCTATCTCAAGTACATATTTAATTTTGAGGGTAGTATTTTGGTAATAGGGTTTTCTTTCAAATTAATTTTTGCAGTTCTTGAAAGCCAAAAGAAGCCCAAAATTCTGATATGTTTAATTCTTTTAATTTCTCAAATTTGCTGTAGTGGCCTGCTACATTCATGTGATTATGTTGGGCTTCTTGGAAGTTCTAGTTCTTTCAAAATCTTGATAGATGATTGACAATGGTTGACATGGAGTTGAAAAAACTGAGAGTAATTTATAGTCTGATGGACTTTCTCGCTGAGGTGCAAAAGTCACTCTTTTTTTATTTCTAAATTTAGGCAATACTGCTATCCCTTCATAATTAGTTATGCTTTTGAGGGCAGTTATCGATTCTTTATCAATAAACGTTGAAGGTTTTATGGGGTTAGAATAGGTGACCATGTGATTATGCCGAAATGAAAATTAAACCTTTTCTTGACAGAGATAGTATCGTCCTCTATGGAAAACGTGGGGGAGTGTCCGTTTCAACATGCTAATAATATGGATTAGGATATCCAGTGATTTGTAGAGAAGCAGTTGGGAAATAAGGATAAGGGTTGAATATGTACGGATACTCGTATGGAGGAATATTATTATGCGGAAAATGAGAGAATTCAGGTAAATGAGGATGTTTTATTACACCTGGCGTATTTTATTTTTGGTCAGAAGTCTTATATGAGTCTGGAGTCGTTGTGAAATGAACATGAGGACTAGGACTTCGGTCCCGTGATCATGAATGACTGGGTTGAGGTTGATTCACGATAATAATTTGTAGAATATTGAGGATTTAATTGCTGTCTTGCTTCGTACTCGAGCGCAACTTTTAAAGCTGCATCTAAACTTTAGGGATTGCGCGCTTCTACCAAGCCCGATATACTGTCAGGTAAACCACGTTTGAAGGCTTTAAGAGCACAATCATTGGGAGAGGGTAACCACTTGCTCCAGGTTTACATATTTATCCTCAAGAGCCGCTTGTGCTCCTGATTTTAGTAGAGTTACTCGATGAAAGAATTCACTGACATTTTCTCCCCGATTCATTCAAGTAGTTGAGATTTCATGCAAGTACCATGAATATGTTTTTCGCGGAGCAAAACGCTGTTTTAAATGCTTTACTGGCTCATTAATGGTGTTAAAAATTTTCCCATGAGTACTATCTCTTGCAGGACTTTTAAACTAAATGAAACGGCTTTGAGGTACTACGATTCACAATTATCTGGTACAGATGATGCCCCATTTGTGATATCTTGAACAAAATTCCTAACTGGCATGTTTTTACCACCGCAAATAGGGATGTTTGACACCCCTTATTGTAGACCAAAAGATTCTGCCGTTGAGGTCATCATAACATCAGTAAGAGTGCGATTAACATCACCTGTGAGGGATGCGTTTGCATCAGGTATATTCACGATAAGTTTGTTCAGCTATACTGCTAAATTATGTGAATAATTCTGAAACGGTTGAATTTAATTGTTTCAAGAAAAACCTTCCAGCAATCCCTATCATTTCTGAGTAAAATTCTGACGTAACTACGTTAAACTCAACAATTTCTTTTAAAATTGGAATTTGGTTAGCACCAATAGTTGATATTTTGGATGATTCGCAAATTCAAATTCTTGAATAATTTACTGCAACAAAAGAGGATAGTTTATGGACTTGAATTGAATTAGTGTTTAAGGATGAACTGAACACAAAGTCACCAACTTGGGTTTTTAAGCAATCTGAGTGAGCTGAAAATATTGTCTCTGACTTTTCCCTAGCTATTGAGGTAGGAAAAAACTCAGCCATTGAGTTTTAACACTAATTTTTGATTAAATTTGAAAATCAAATATGATAAAAGGGCTCTGCTACTATAATTCAGGCCATCAAGGGATTAAAACTATGCTGCAAACACAATGAATGTGAGAAAAATGAAAAATTGAATTTTGATAAGAATTAAAACTTTTCAAAGTTATTGAATTCAAGTATGAGCTGATAATAATAAAAGAAGTGACAGAAGATAAAATTTTTGACTAATAGTTAAAGAAAAGTCAATCATTTTGAACCCTCAATAATCCAAAGAATCGGGGAAAACTAGAAGTTTTCACAGAGAAAATCTCTTTTGTGAAACACTAGCTTCAAAGGATTCAAATGATAGAAAGGATGAAAACTCTGCAGCGAGTTTTCAGGGTTAGATTCAGTAAAAACTGAGATTCAAAGTGGAACATCACAGTACGTAACTTTTGGATTAGAAAAGTAATTTAATTTTCGGAAAAGGGTTTGGAATTTTTAATATGAGAAATTTTATTCTTCTTTGTTTGCGCCGTGGAATTTTCATGAAGAGTTGTGTCGGATTACAATTCAAATTGTCGTTGTTTCAAACCCTTCACTTGCACATTTTTGCTCTAGAGAGTACATGCAAGGTTAATTCAGGGTGCTTCATATATTTATTAACGATGGCAGAGCTTGTGAGCTCGCGAAGTACACCAACGCCTAATAAGCACTTCGAACTTCGTCTTGCCCCGAAGGTGGCCGTTCAACGAATCTAACAATAAGGAAAACGTATACTCTCGAGTGCTTTCACAAAAGTTCTATCATGTAACTACACTGAGTCTTAATTCTGAATTTTCATTAAAAACACTTAAAATTCACAACACAAGTGACAATTCCACCGCTGTTACCAAATCAGCCGTCACATCCCGAGCAAAAAGGCGAGGGTGGTTTGGAAATGTGAGAATGAAAGAGACCAGTGTTGCTGATTACGTCAGATTGCTAAGGCCTGGCTGATTATTTGTTGTGGGTAAGATGTCACTAGCACTACCATAGGGATTGTGTCTGAATAGTGTTTTAAATAAATGATGTATGTTTCGCAGATATATATGATTTATTGTAACACAGAAAAAAAAATCTGCCCGCTGCGCAGGCACATTCTCATCGCGCGCTACGTGCGCCGCGCTTCGCGTGAAGTTTGAGCCCGCGCGTAATATGTCTGGCGCTTCGCGCTCGACCTTTTATGTACCTTGCGCTACGCGGTCGGTCCTGGATAACCAACTTAGTTATATTCATGCTTAAACATTGAGTGATGATGCAGATATAAGTTTCTCAAAACTCCTTCGGGTTTAAGGAATACATTCTCATCATGACACTCGCGCTTCGCGCTCGACAATGCTTGAGCTTAAATTAAATTCTATAGAACTGA
>JAUMHM010092198.1:0-26260 GCA_032362435.1 Melikaiella ostensackeni
AAGACCAACTTTTAACAAAATGCATGAATGTTTTCTTCAATTGAAAAAATAATTCTGAACGAAAAAAGATGACTATTTAAAAAAGTTTAATAGTTGATGTTTCAACCAAAAAATATTTTTCTTTTGAATCAAAAACAGTTACATTCAACCAGAAAATAATTTTCCAACAAAATAGTTGAATTTGCAGTCAAGATAGTCAAGATAGAAAAAAAAACAACCAGATTGTTGAAGTTTCAAGCAAAAAGGCGAATTTTCAACAAAAAAGTTCATTTTCAACCAAATAATAAAATTTCTATCCAAAAGTTTCATTCTCTATGAAAAATGTAGTATTTTAAATTTCAACCGAAAAAGAGGATTTTTCAACAAAATAGGTGAATTTGAAACCAAAGAGATGAATTTTCAACCTAGAAGATAATTTTTTACCAAAAAAGACAACCTTTCAACAAAATACATGAATTTTTTTTCTTCAATTGAAAAAATGATTTTGAACGAAAAAAGATAACTTTTTAAAGAAATGTAATGGTTGATATTTCAACAAAAAATATTTTTATTTCAAATCAAAAACAATTACATTCGACCAAGAAACAACTTTTCAACAAAATAGTTGAATTTGCAGTCAAGATAGAAAAAAAATCAACTAGTTAGTTGAAGTTTCAAGTAAAAAGGGCGAATTTTCAACAAAAAAGTTGATTTTCAACTATGTAATAAAATTTCTATCCAAAAAAGTTGAATTCTCAATGAAAAGTGTAGTATTTTAAATTTCAACCGAAAAAGACGAATTTTCAACAAAATAGGTCAATTTGAAACCAAAGATATGAATTTTCAACCAAGAAGAAAATCTTTTACCAAAAAAGACAAACTTTCAACAAAATACATGAATTTTTTTTCTTCAAATGAAAAAATGATTTTGAACAAAAAAAAAGACTTTTTAAAATCATGTAATGGTTGATATTTCAACCAAAAAATATTTTTATTTCAAATCAAAATCACTTAAATTCAACCAAGAAACAACTCTTCAACAAAATCGTTGAATTTGCAGCCATGATAGAAAAAAAATCAACTAGTTAGTTGAAGTTTCAAGCAAAAAGGGCGAATTTTCAACAAAAAAGTTGATTTTCAACTGAATAGGTAAATTTAAAAGCAAAGAGATGAATTTTTAACCAAGAAGAAAATCTTTTACCAAAAAAGACAAACTTTTAACAAAATACATGAATTTTTTTCAATTGAAAAAATGATTTTGAACGACAAAAGATGACTTTTTGAAGAAATGTAATGGTCGATATTTCAACCAAAAAATATTTTTTTTTAAATCAAAAACAGTTACATTCAACCAAAAAACAATTTTTCAACAAAATAGTTGAATTTACATTCAAGATAGAAGAAAAATCAACCATATTGTTGAAGTTTCAAGTAAAAAATGCGAATTTTCAACAAAAAAGTTGATTTTCAACCAAATAATAAAATTTCTATCCAAAAAAGTTTAATTCTCAATGAAAAACTGTAGTATTTTGAATTTCAATCGAAAAAAGAGAATTTTCAACAAAATAGGTAAATTTGAAACAAATGAGATGAATTTTCAACCAAGAAGATGATGTTTTACCAAAAAAGACGAACTTTAAACAAAACACATGAATTTTTTTTTCAATTGAAAAAATAATTTTGAGCGAAAAAAGATGACTTCTCAAAAAAATTTTATAGTTGATATTTCAACCAAAAAATATTTTTATTTGAAATCAAAAACACTTACATTGAACCAAAAAACAAATTACCAACAAAATAGTTGAATTTGCAGTCAAGATAGAAAAAGAATCAACCAGATTGTTGAAGTTTTAAGCCAAAAAGGCGAATTTTCAACAAAAAAGTTGATTTCCAACCAAAAGTTCATCAAAAAAAGTTTAATTCTCAATGAAAAATGTAATATTTTAAATTTCAATAAAAAAAGATGAACTTTCAACAAAGTAGTCAAATTTGAAATTAAAGAGATGAATTTTCAAAGAACATAATTTTTTATCAAAAAAGACGAATTTTAAACAAAATGCATGAATTTTCAACTTAAAAAAAATCAAGTTTCACCCAAAAATGGGACAATGGGACAAAAACAGTTTAATTTTAGATAAAAAACATTTATATGAAATTTCAACCAAACAGACGAATTTTAAATAAAATTGTTTAATTTGAAACCAAAGAGATGAATTTTGAACAAAATACATGAATTTTCGGCTATGAAAGATCAATTTTCAACGAAATAGTGCAATTTGAAACTGAGGAGATGGATTTTCGAACAAGAAGATTAATTTTTTACCGAAAAAAGACGAATTTTAAACAAAATATATAAATTTTCATATAAAAAAGATCAATTTTCAACCAAAAATATCATAGTTACATTTTCAATTGTAAAAATTAAATTTAACGAAAAGGGATGTATCCTCAACCAAAAGTGTAATAGTTCATATATGTAACTATGAAAAAATTAAATTTTAAATCAAAAATAGTTTAATTCATTCAAAAAAGTGGTTTTCAACAAAACAGTTGAATTTTTATCCGAATGAAATTAATTGTTCTGCTTTTAGGGTGAGAGAACAAACAAATAAGTGCTACCAACCAAACAATTTTTGAATAAATAAGCAAGTTCATGCCTCTCACCAACATAAACAAATGAAACTATTCTTAGTTGCTTGTTTATGAAAGTTGGCATCAATGCCTGTCATCGTTGCATGTTAAATGCGACGCAGTTTGTAGCTCGTAAAATTTTGATAAAATATTGAAAAATAATCACTGTATGTCCGGAAAAATGCTTTTGAATAACAGTTTTGGATTATTCTTTCATGAATTTATACAAAATTTTCTTCAACAACCGATCGAAGAGGCATAAAATGTGAATATTCACTTCGTACCAGAAAAGTACCATCTGAATGAATTTGCAACGTGTTGAAAAAGTATAAAATATAGGATCAATTCAAGGAGATAAGACAATTAAATTCAAGTTCCATAATTTGTATTGAACTTCAAACCGAGAAAATTAATCGTTTCTTGACATTACAGTCGATAAAATCAATAATCAAGCGAGAACGAGCGATAATATTGAAATTTGTCAACTTTCTGAATGTCACTCTGACAGACATAGCAAATAATTATATCACAAAATTTGGTAATTTTAAAATACATACAAATTTAATCAACTTGGATAAAGACACATATTAGCTGCTCATTCATTAAAATAAATAATTATCTGGAAGCTATCTTATCTTTTCTGTAGGATGATTTAAACCGACAAATATAAGTCATGCGAATTTCAATTTCGATTATAAACACGTGCGAAGAATATAAAATTTTGAATAACATTATCAATTCATCGAGTGATAAAGTTCGAGAGTCAATAAATTCTTATCTTGCCGTGCATCACTAAATTCAGGTGATGTCATTCTTATCTTTAAAAGGTACGTTCCAGCTGTAATTTGGTATGCAATACTTTCCTTACTTATTTATCATTTATCAATATTATGACTTCGAAAGATTTTCTATCTATCTCGTACTGGTTTCCCCTACTTAAAAAAAAGTCAATCAAGAAAAAATAAGAACCACCCTATAAAGGGCCAATAACCACGTCATGAGCAGTATGCTGATAGGCGAACGGGTTACCCCCGAAAAGTCGATTAGAAATCACAAGACCGACCACTTGCGTTCTAGTCGCTATTTTTCGTTTTAATCGACAGTTCTTATCGTGCAGAGAAATAATTTGTACGATTTTTAGATTTGGAGGAGGGGGAACCATGAGACAAATTGCTGCAAACATGGCGACGCCTAGGTAGCTGTACAGCTTCAATTAAAGAAGAATAAATACCTTGAAGTTAATTAATTCTTCTCCATTTTAGTAAAAGTCTATTTAGATACTGAAATAACTCTTACTTGATTATTTTAAATCATTCAAAATCATCATTTGCTTCAATAATCATGATTAAATTCCATTTTTTACGTCACAATTTTTTTAAATTTGTCCCTGTAGCTGGAAAGATGAAAATTTCATCAAAAAATCGTTCTTACAAAAGTCTTGTCAGTTTCTTAAAATGTGACATTTGCGGCAAGTGACATTTGTGAAATGTAATATTTGCGGCAAGTCGCATTGTGGCATCCCTCATTCGAGGAAAATTTTAAGTCCATATCAAACTGGAAAAAGTGCGGCAAGTCACATTGCGGCGAGTCAAATTTTTCAATATGTCACATTTGCGCCGAGTCACATTTTTAAAATGTCGCATTTGCGACAAATTACACTGCGGTATCTCTCATTTTTGAAAAAAACTATAAGTCGATGAGAGAATTACAAAAATGTGGCGAGTCACATTTGTAAAATGTCATTTTTGCGGCAAGTCACATTGAGGCATCTCTCACTTGTGAAAAACCATAAGTCCATATAAAATTGACAAAAATGCAGCAAGTCACATTTTTGAAATATCACATTTGCGTCAACTTACACTGCGGTATCTCTTATTTTGGGGAAAATTATAAGTTCATGTGAGAATTACAAAAATGTGGCGAGTCACATTTGTAAAATGTCACTTTTGCGGCAGGTCACATTGAGGCATCTCTCATTTGTGAAAAACCATGAGTCCTTATAAAATTGACAAAAATGCAGCAGGTCACATTTTTGAGATGCCACGTTTGCGACAACTTACTCTGCGGTATCTCTCATTTTGGGAAAAACTATAAGTCCATGTAAGAATTAGAAAAATATGAAAGTCACATTGTGGCGAGTCACATTTATAAAATGTCACTTTTGCGGCAAGTTACATTGTGGCATCTCTATTTGTGAAAAACATAAGTCCATATAAAATTGACAAAAGTGCGGCAAGCCACATTTTTGAAATGTCACACTTGCGGCAACTCATATTGCAACATATCTCTCATTCGCATAAATGTGACAAGCCTCAATGTGACTTGCAGTTTTTTTACCAGTTTTTTACCAGACTTAATTTTTTCCAAAAAGATAGATGCCAGAAACGTGAGACATTGTGAAATGTAACTCTCCGCAATATGACTTGCCGCATTTCTGCCAGTTAGATGTGGATTTAAAATTTTCCCCAAATTAGAGTTGCCTCAATATGACATGCCGCAAATGGGACCTTTTGAAAATGTGACTTGCCGCAAATGTTACATGTCATGAATGTGACTTGCCGCAAATGTGACATGCTGGAATGTGACATGCCGAAAGTCACTTGACCCGACCCCTTATGACATATACACACCGCACAGTGGGGCAAAGAATGTGCGTATGGACATATCAATTCTCAGCCCACAATTGACATCCAAATGATCCGATTCGAAACGGAAAATTATTAGAAACGACGTCCAGCAGTATTAGCTGAATAAAAATATTTTTAAAATTGTTATAAACAAAATTAGTAAAGAAAAGTTATATCTTCTTCATTCGCGATACTTAAATATATGAGACCCATATTTTTGAAAGGAAATGGAAGTGGGATAATGTTGACCTGAAATTTGAATAAGTTAAGCATTGATGTCTTATTTGTTATTAAGAATTTAATAAACAAATTCATAATTTGGCCGTTTCTCAGCATATAAGTTTCGTTTTTCCAGCATAATCAACTATAAATGTTACAACAATGACCTTTTGCTATGATGCATTACAATAAGACAACTATTTTGTATTATTTCAACAACTTTAATAAACAAGTGCATTATTTGGTCATGCTTCAGCATATAGGTTCGTTTTGGTAGCAGATTCATCTTTGAATACCATATCCCATAGATGGCGTTTTATTGTGATTATTAGTGCAGCTAGGCAACAGTTGTGAATTATTTAAACAATTTGAATTTTAAGTTAACATTATCCAACTTTCACTTCCTTCTAAAAATATGGGTCCAATATATTTAAGTATCGTGAATGAAGAAGATATAACTTCTATCCACTAATTTTGTTTATAACAATTTTGAAAAGACTTTTACTTAACTAATACTGCTGGACGTCATTTGAAATGAATTTCCGCTTCTAATAGGACCATTCGGATGAAAATTGTGGTCTGAAAATTGATATGTCCATACGCACATGCTTTGTTGAATCAGCAATTTACTATTCAAAATAGTCCACATATCGCAATTCTGAACAGATTTGGAAGTTTTTGTTCAGAAATGATCAGCATTAAGCACAAATAATTAATCTAATGTCAAAGTTATTTGTATAAATAATTGGTTAAAACAAATAGACAACTATGACGCTTACTGCGAAAAGTTTCTTTTATTATTTGGAATTGCTGAGACTTATTTTGAAAAATGATAGTCGGTGTCCAAAAACTTTTTATAATTAACAATAATAATTGTTATCAACAATTTTGGCAACAAATATTCAATTTGGAAATTTTACTCAAAGACGGATTTTTCATTTTCCACTCAACCTTAGCAGCATCGTTTAAAAAGTGATTTTTGATTTTAATAATTAGATATTTTAATGCTTAATAGCAAATGTTATGAAAGATTTATTTTTACAATAAATATTACTATAAATCAATTTAATATTGATTGTTGAAGTGATGAAATATATCCGAATATGTAGAAGTTTTCTTTTCTCTATAATGTTAGTATTCTTATTGTTGTTTATTGTAAATTAACCGAATTTGTAGGTTGATTTAGAAACAATCTATTCAGATTATTCCAATTTTCAAAATAGAAAAAGGTAGTAATCCTAAATCATAACACATTTCTAAAAATTACTAAATTTCCCAAATTTGCGGACTATGTTTAAATAAAATAGACCTCTTTTTGTGAATTGAGTTGATATTTAATATCTACCTCAATTGAAGAAATCTTAAGTATTCATAGGCAACCCTGCAGATTGAAACAAATTTTTGCTCAATGTCTCTCTTTCAAAATTTCCGAATGATCGAAACAAAATCTACCTTATAATGCAAATTTTTTGTGTACTAAAAAAGAACACCCAAAAAGTTAACAACTCAAGAATAGACTTTGAGATAACCCGCTTTTTTGGCTCATTAGAGACAAATGTACAATAAATGTAAAAAACAAAAAAAAAAGAAAGAAAAAAGTAATAGTCAACATCTTCTTTTGAATGACAGCTTTTTTACCTTCTCTTTTCATAAATAGCATTTCCATAAACTCTCCTTTTTTTGATTTCTCTCATGATACAAAATTTTAACATCATCCCAATTAAAATCATGCCCACGTATAAATCTATGTTTTGTAAGGACCGAATAATATTTTGCACTTCTATGAACATTACTTTTATGTTCATATTTTCTTGTTCTAAGTGACCTCCTTGTTTGCCCTATTTAAAGAGCATCACATTGTCTACATTTAAATTTTTAAATTACACATTGTTTCTCCAGTTTTTCATATTTGTCTTTACCCAATTTTACAGTCAAGTTGCTTTTGAAAGGAACTCTATACCATATATCGTATGTAAGCCCAATTTTTCTAGCGTTGATTTCAAGATACTTGAGATTTTTCCAAAATAAGGTAGGACAACCGTATGAATCTATTGTAATCTTGTACATTGTTTTTGTTCTGATTATTGCCTTTACTCTTAATTTGAACAATTCTGTTATGCATATGATTGTCAATAAAAGTAAGAGGATAATGGTTGAGACAGAGAATCTGCATAATTCAGTATTCTTTTCATAGAATTTTGGATGAAATTATTTAAGAGCTCTATCAATTAAATTCTTCACAACTCCTATTCTGTTTTGAATGGAATGATTAGAATTCAAATTTACTGTCCTCCCTGAACAAATATTTTTTCTGTGCTAGTCAGTAATAATATGATTTTCATCAGTTTTTATTAAGGTCAAATCAAGAAAATTCAATCTTCTTTTTGTTTCAATTTCAACAGTAAACTGTAATCTTGGATGTATATTATTAAATACATTAAGTAGGGTATCTACATTTTATGCATGTAAAGACAATACAGAATCATCAACATATCTTGCATAAAAGTCCAATTCAAAGTCCAATTCAGCAATAATTGGGGACAAGACTGAGCCTATCCAGGGTGTCTACTCAAACCTTGAAAAAAAAATCCCTGACAATTCCAGGTTTTTTCCAGATAATCCTAGATTTTTCCAGGTAAAATTTTTCTTAATATAAAGCTATTCAAGTTACACAATACATTAATAACCCAAATTTATTATCCACTTATGAATGGTCAAATTTTAAGTAATTAACATGAAAAAATCGAAATATGTATCCAATTTCGCGAGTTTATTATAAATAATGTTTTTTCAGTCCTTGTAAATATCTAAATAGGTGAAATAATAACATTTTTGTTAAAAATTCATATTTTCGGTTTCAAAATTCCACTGTTTTGTACGAAATTTGCATTTTTGGCTTGAAATTCCAACAGCTTGGTAGAAAATTCAACTATTTGGTCAAAAATTAACTTCTTTATTGTGAATTCATATACTTGGCTTGAAAATTCAACTCTTTTGTTGAAAATTCGTATTTTTCGTTTAAAAATTCATCTTTTTTGGTAGCAATTATATCTGTTTGGTTAAAAATGCAACTGTTGAAAACTCGTCCTTTTTGTTTAAAAATTTATCTCTTTTGGTAGCAATTACATCTTTTTTTGGTTAAAAATGCAACTGTTTGGTTGAAAAATAATCTGTTTTGATTGAGGAATTGAGTGTTTTGTTGGAAATTCAACTACTTGGTTGAAAATTAACTTTTATATTGTAAATTCATATTTTCGGGTTGAAAATTTAACTTTTCTTTTAAAAATTCGTATTTTTGGTTTGAAAATTCATCTCTTTCGGCAGAAATTTCATATTTTTTGGTTGAAAATGCAACTGTTTGGTTGAAAAATAATCTGTTTTGATTGAGGATTTGATTATTTTGTAGAAAATTTAATATTTTGTTGAAAATACAACTATTTTGTTGAAAATTGAACTATTTTGTTGAAAATTAAATTTTTTGTTGAAAATCCATATTTTCGGGTCGAAGATTCAACCTTTTTGTTGAAAATTTGTCTTTTTGGTTGAAAAATTTATCTCTATTAGTAGCACATTCAACTTTTTTGGTTTAAAATGCAACTGGTTGGTTGAAAAATAATCTGTTTTTATTGAGAATTTAATTATTTTGTTAAAAATTCAACTATTTGATTGAAAATTAACTTTTCTGTTGAAAATTTATGTTTTGAAGTTCCAAACGCAACTTTTTTGTAGAATATTCGTTTATTTGGCTTGAAATTTTAATACTTTGGTAGAAACTTTAACTATTTGGTTGAAAATCTGAATCTTTCTGGCTTAAAGTTAATTCTTTTTGGTTGAGAAGTCTATTGTTATATTTAGGGTTGAGAATTTATATTTTTGATCAAAATTCTACGATTTGGTTGAAAATTCAACTGTTTTGTTGAAAATTCGTCTTTTTGATTGAGAATACAACGATTTTTGGATGAAAGTTAATTCTTTTTGGTTGAAAAGTCTACTATTATATTTTGGGTTGAGAATTCAACTTTCTTGGTTACAAATTTTATTGTTTGGTTGAAAATCTAATTATTTTGTTGAGAACTGATCAGTTCTGTTGACAATTCATCTTTCTGAGTTAAAAATTCAACTATTTTGTTAGAAAATTAAACTACTTGGTCGAAAATGAACTTTTTCGTTGAAAATTTAACTGTTTTGTGGAAACTTGATGTTTTTGACTTGAAAAATCAAAAAATTTGTGTTGAAATGCTTTCTCTCGATTGACTGAAAAATATACCTTTTTGTTGAAAATTTGTCTATTTTGTTTACAAATTCGTCTCAATTGGTAAAAATTTAATCTCTTTCAGTTGAAAATTCAACTGTTTGGCTTAAAATTATTCTATTTTGGTCAAAGATTTTACCACTTTCTTGACCATTCAACTTTAGAGTTGAAAATTAACGTTTTTTGTTGAAGATTCATATTGTCGGGTTGAAAATTCAACTGCTTCGTAGAAAATTCGTCATTCTCGCTTGAAAATTAATCCCTTTGTGTGAAAAGTTAACTACTGTGTTGAAAATTTGTTTTAAGGTAAATTCATTAAAATCTTTGAAATCTTTTGAAATCTGTGTGAAATTCTTTGAAATGTTTGAGATCTTTGTAATCTTCTGGAATATTTTGAAATCTTTAAAACCTTTCGGAATCTTTGAAATCTTTCTAAGACCTTTGAAATCTTTTAGAATCTTTTGAAATCATTGAAACTTTTGTGAACCTTTGTAAAATCTTGTAAAATCAAATAGTTGAAATCTTTTCAAATCCTCGTGAAATGATTAAGAATATTTTTAAAATTTTCAAATCTTTCGGAATCTTTGAAATCTTTTAAAAACCTTTTAAATCTTATAAAATCTTTTGAAATCCTTGTAAAATGATTTAGAATCTTTTGAAATATTTTGGAATATTTGTGAATTTCTTCGAAATCTTTGAAATCATTGCGAAATCTTTGAAATCTTCTGAAATATTTTGAAATCTTTGAAACTTTTTCGAAATCTTGGAAATCTTCTGAATTATACCTAAGAATAATTTACTAGTCTGTGAAATCTTGTTGAAATCTTTGCAAAATTTTGGAAATATTCTGAAATCTAAATTATATCTAAGAAGTATTTACTAATTGGAATTCCTATCTGGGAAATTTTTTGAAATTTTTTAAAAATCTTTGTGAATTTCTTTAAAATACTAATACTAAAGAAATTAAGAATTGTATCTAAGAATTATTTACCAATTAAAATACCAAAATAATGAACTAAAGACATGTTTATTTAAAAAACCGTCATTTTAAACCAATCTCTGGAGATAATTAAGACACCGAAATTGTATTATATTTGTTAGTAAAGTTTAGACACCATAAATTACAAAAACATTATTTTGTTTAAATCCAGTAAGATATCGCAATGCATGAAATTACACACAGAAAAACCTTATGTTAGATGCGTTCTATTTGTGCTTCTAGTAAGAGGAGATTTGATATGTACAACCGGGAAAACCGGAAAAAAACCGGGAATAGCCGGGAATTTGGTGGGCGTAAATTAGTAGACACCCTGATTAATCAATCATTCCTAAAACTCGATAAATTCCGGATTGACACTGTCATTAGTGTCACCTGACCGACGTAATTATTTTACAAGAACCTGGCCGACTTGAGCGACCGGAAGTGAAGGCCGGCCGCAACGGAAGCGGTCGAGACTTAGCGAAACGATTTCGCGTGAAAGTAACGGCTCCATACCAATAGTCCTATCAGTGTTGGTGTAGACGTATTTCCATCTACATTTGAATCCACATCAACATTTACCTTTTACATTTTACATTTTACATTTTTAGGCTTCGAAGCGCTCTATGAAATTGAAAAATGTCTGAAAAAAGTAAGAAAAAAGTATCCTCAAAAATAAAAATTAAAAGTATTAAAAACGTAGCCTTTTTAAATAAAGAAGTAGTGTAAAAAAATACTCTAAACTAAAAAAAAGAACGTATTTAAAAAGAATTTCTTTCATACTTTTCTGTATGAAAAACTGCATATAACAAGATGATCAGAGTTGGAATTTTTTTTAAATATCATAAATTCCCTATTGAGAGTCCATTGGATGAATATTAATTTATCGAAACATTATTTGCCAACAGCGACCCGTTTTTAAAAAAATCGACTTTTTTCAAAAAATGCTTCTAATATATTGAAATGTTTATTAGTTAAATGTTCATGTAAGATAATTATGTAAATATAACATTTTTCTACCAGAAAAGACGAATTTTCAAAAAACAAATGAATTCTCAACTAAAATAGATAAATTATCAACAAATAAAATTAATATTTAACAAAGCAGTTCAACTTTCAGCAAGTAATTGAATTTTCGACCAAAAAAGATTTTGATCTTAAATAAAAAATAGTTGAATTAGACCAAAAAGACGAGTTTTCAACAAAGTAATTGAATCCTCAAGCAAACCTGATTTATTTCCAGTCACACAGTTGAATTTTTAACAAAAAAAGATTATGAGAAGAAATTTCTACCAAAAGAAATGAACTTTCAAACCAAAAAGACGAAATTTAACAAAAGAGTGAAATTTTCAACTAAGAAAGATTTTTCAATCAAGAAAGAAAAACAATGTCAACCAAATTATTGAAACTTCAAACCAGAAAGATGAATTTTCTATAAAGCAATTAAAATTTTAATCAAAAGAACGAATTTTCAACCAAAAAGGATGACTTTTTAACAAAATTATTAGATTTTCAACAAAATAATTGAATTTTCAACAAATAATTAAATTCTCAACCAAATAATAAGATTTTTATCCAAAAGAGAGACGAATTTTCAAACCCAAAAGACGAAATTTAAAAAAAGAGTGAAGTTTTCAACCAAGAAAGATTTTCCAATTAAAAAGGAAACACAATTTCAACCGAATTATTGAAATTTCAAAAAAGGCGAATTTTCTACAAATCAGTCAATGTTTCAACCAAGAAAAAGGACAAAATTTAGCAAAAGTGTGGAATTTTCAAACAAGAAAGATTTTTCAATCAAGAAAGAAAAACAATTTCAACCAAACTGTTGGAATTTCAAACCAAGAAGACGAATTTCCTACAAAGCAGTTGAATTTTCAACCCGAAGATATGAATTTCAACATAAAATTAATTTCGAACCAAATAGTTCATTTTTTTACCAAAATAGTTGATTTTCAACGCTTTCAACAATCTTTAACAAAATGATTAAATTCTCAAACAAAAAGGACAAAATTTAGCAAAAGTGTGGAATTTTCAACCAAAAAAGATTTTGCAATCAAGAAAGAAAAACAATTTCAACCAAATTGTTGAAATTTCTAACCAAAAAGACGAATTTTAGAACAAAAAGGATGACTTTTCAATAAAATAGTTGAATTTTCAACAAAATAATTGAATTCTCAACCAAATAATAAGATTTTTAACAAAAAGAGATGAATTTTCAAAACCAAAAGACGAATTTTCGACCAAAAAGGATAAATTTTTAACAAAATTGTCAAATTTCATCAAAATGATTGAATTCTCAACAAAATAATGAGATTTATAACCAATAGAGATGCATTTTCAACCCAAAAAGATGAAATTCGACAAAAGTGTGGAGTTTTCAACCAAGAAAGATTTTTCAGTCAAGGAAGAAAAACAATTTCAACCAAACTGTTGAAATTTCAAACCAAGAAGACGAATTTTCTACAAAGCAGTTGAACTTTGAACCCGAAGATATGAATTTCAACACAAAATTAATTTCAAACCAAATAGTTCAATTTTCTACCAAAATAGTTTATTTTCAACGCAAAAAGATGAATTTTCAACAAAACAGTAGAACTTTCAACCAAAGACGCATTTTCAACCAAAAAGGTGACTTTTTAACAAAATTGTTAAATTTGCAACAAAATAATTAAATTCTCAACCAAAAAATTAGAATTTTAACCAAACCTAAAATAATGAATTATTAGCAAACAAAAAAAAAATAAATTGCTAACTGTTGAAGATTCAAGAAACAAACAGCGACCCGTTTTCGAAAAAATCGACTTTTTTCAAAATGTTTTTTTATGGATTGAAATGTCTACTTACTAAATTCTCATATCAAATAATGTAAATATAACATTTTCAACCCTTGCTTCCAATATAAAACTCGCTTTTTCTTTATTTCCAAAAGTTGAAAATTCAACTATTAAAAATTAAAGAAAATTGAAAAATGATTTTAAAACACTTGAATTTTCAACTGTTGAAAATCGGGGAAAATTCAATTTTCAATTTTCTACAATTTTCAACAGTTGAATTTTATAGTAAAAACAAGTGTTAAACATGTTAAATTTACAAAATTTTACATGAGAATTTAATAAACAAACACTTCATTCCATTAAAAAAGAAAAATTGGAAAAAAGCCAATTTTTTAGATAACTGTAGCTATTGGCAAAAAATGTTTTGACTAATTAATAATCATCCGATGAAAATCCAAGATTGATTGATTTCTTTTCTTTTAGGCACAGTAGTTTCCTTAGGCATACCTTTCTATCATTTTTTATTTAAAAAAAAAGTGAAATTTATTGGTACGATCAATTTTTTCTATTACTTTACTGAAAAAAGTAGCCCCTGTGAAATAAGAAACGATCTACTGAGGCCCGGTGGCGTAACTGGTTAACGCTCCACCCATGAAAAGTGGCGTTCCCGGTTCAAATCCAGGCCGAGCTAGATTTTTTCTCGTTTCTCCAAAAATTAAATAACTGCGGCCACTAGACAAACAATAATTTTCATATACTTTCAATTAATACTTTATCTGGACAAAAACTATAACATCAATAAATAACAAAAAAGTAGCCTTGCCTAAAAAAGTATCAAAAAAGTAAAAAAGTATGGAACTTCGAAAATTGCATTTTCCACAAAAATACTTGCATGACACGATAACGGTTTCCAAGAATCGCCACGGTAATTGGATTTTATGGTTTATGAGGGAAACCCAGACGCCAATTCTGCATTTTGCACCTCCGGCCTACGTCGCTAACAATTTGTCTTTGTCAGCCGTTTTCAATCATTCTCTTATTTATGTGGTCAAGTTTTAATTCTGTGTAGCGAGATACGGAGGGTTTCGACTGAATTCGACCCAAAAGGGCTTGCATAACACGGTTTTCTCCTGATTAAACTTCTGGGATGTCCCCCCGATCATTTTGAGTCCAAAAAGAAAAAAATCCCTTGAGCCCTTTTGAGAAAACGCTATTTTTGATTTTTCTAAAGAAGTTCAAATTTTCATGAAAATAAATTGAAAGTGGAATTTCATTGGCTTAAATCATTCAGTTTATAATCCAAAAAAGTGCTGAAGAAGATGAATATCTTACAAGACCTGAAACCCTTCAATATTTTTGAAGAATGATGAAAAAATGGGGAAAAATTAGTTTTTTGAAAATTGCTTATTTCCAGTTCAACCCAAGTCCCAAGTACATGTACAAGAATTAAAGTATATGAAGTTTCCTGTAAAGCGAGAAGAATGAATATCAAACATTCGCAAAGACTTCAAAACATTTCAAAAGATTCGTAAAGACTTTCATGATTTTAATAAATTTTAGAAGATTTCCAAAAATTCACAAAGATTTTGAAAGATTTTACGAGTAGAAGATTTTCAAGATTTCACAAAGATTTCAAAGGTTTTAGAGAGATTTCAATAATTACGAAAGGTTTCAAGGATTTCAGAAGACTTCAAAGATTTTGCAAAAATCTCAAAGAAATTCACAAACATTTCAAAGGATTTCAAAGATTTGATTTCATAAGATTTAAAAATATTTCACAAAGATTCACAAAGATTTCCCAAAAATTTCAAAGGTTTTAGAAATATTTCGAAAATTCCGAAAGGTTTCAAAGATTTTCAAGAATTTCAGAAGATTCCAAGGATTTTGAAAAGATTTCAAGGATTCCAAAGTATTTCAGAAGATTTCAAAGATTCTGAAGAGATTTCAAAGAAATTAAGAAACATTTCAAATCATTTCACAAAGATTTCAAAAGATTTCACAGATTTCAATGATTTTAAAAGATTTTAGAAGATTTCCAAGATTTCAAAAAAGTTTCAAAGGATTTCAGAAGGAAAAGATTTCAAGGATTTTGAAGGATTTTTCAAGATTTCAAAGACTACAAACAAATTAACAAACATTTCAAATCATTTCAAAGGAATCTAAATCGTTTCACAAGGATTTCAAAAGATTTCAAATATTTGATTTCATAAGATTTCAAAGCATTCCACAAAGATTTCAATGATTTGAAAAGACTTTAGAAGATTTCCAAGATTTCACAAAAGTTTCAAAGGATTTCAGAAGGAAAAGATTTAAAGAATTCCAAAGGATTTTTCGAGATTTCGAAGGTTTTGAAAAGATTTCAAAGACTACAAAGAAATTAACAAACATTTCAAATCATTTCAAAGGAATCTAAATCGTTTCACAAGGATTTCAAAAGATTTCAAAGATTTGATTCCATAAGATTCAAAAGATTCCACAAATATTTCAATGATTTCAAAAGATTGTAGAAGATTTCCGACATTTCACAAAAATTTCAAAAGTTTTAGAAAGATTTCAAAGATTTTGCAAAGATTCCAAAGAAATTTACAAAGATTTTAAAGGTTTTAGAAAGATTCCAATGATTCCGAAAGGTTTTAAAGATTTCATAAGATTTCATAAGATTTCAAAAGATTTAAAAAATTTCACAAAGATTTCAAGGATTCCAAGAATTTTTTAAATATTTCAGAAAGATCTCAATGCTTCCAAAAGATTTCAAAATATTTCACAAGATTTCAAAGAGTTAACAAAGTTTTTAAATATTTGGCACAGATTTCAATGATACCAAAAGACTTCGAAGATTCCAAAATATTTCAGAAGATTTCAAAGAATTCGCCAAAATTTCAAAGATTTAAGAAACATTTCAAAGATTTCAAAACAGTTAACAACGTTTTCACATGTTTCACAAAGATTTTATAACTACATTAATATTTCAAAAATTTCACAAGGATTAAAAAAATTTTAAAAGACTTCAAGGATTCCAAAATGTTTTTAAATATTTCCAAAAGATTGCAATGTTTCTAAAAGATTTACAAATACTTCACAAGATTCTTAAGATTTCAAAAGATTTAACAAAGTTTTCAAATATTGAACAAAGATTTCAATGATTCCGAAAGATTTTAAAGATTATAAAAGATTTCAGAAGAGTTAACGAATTTCACAAAGATTTCAAAGATTTCAAAGAGTTAACAAAGTTTTTTAATATTCCGCACAAATTTCAATGATACCAAAACACTTTGAAGATTCCAAAATATTTCAAATTTTAAAGAAATCGCAAAAATTTTAAAGATTTCAGAAACATTTTAAAGATTTCAAAAAGCTTAACAAAGTCTTTAAATATTTCACAAAGATTGTAATCATTTCGTGAAAATTTCACAAAGATTTTAACAATGAGATAAAGATTTTACAAATTTCACAAAGATTTCAAAGATTTAAAAATTTTCAAAAAATTTCAAAAGATTTCAAAGATTCAAAAAGATTTCGAAGATTTCAAAATATTTCAAAAATTTCAAAACATTTCAGAAGATTTCAAAGATTTTGCAAAGATTTGAAAGGTATCCAAAATTTTTTAATTTTATTGAAAAATTTTTAATTGAATGCCGTTGAACTGCAAAATTAAAAATTTCAAACTCTCATTAATTGAACAGTTCAAAGATTTTTTGTTAAAAAATATAAATCCATGCTCTCACTTTCAATCCTCTAAATTGAAGAATGAATCAATATATTTGTAAATGTTCAAAATTATATAATTTTAGGCAATTTCAAGTTAAAAACATTAAATGTTGAACGATTATATTTTCTTCCTAAATTCAACACTTTTTAAAGAGAAAGAATGGAAATTGCAACGTTCATATTCCAATTCTGAAAATAAGAAATGAATAATTTTACTTTTGGGACAATTCAAATTCATCAGAATGGAAAAAGAGGTACTAAAAATTGTTCAGTTACCTATCAAGACTTTCAATTTGAAATTGAACAAGATTGAGCGGAAGAAATTGTCTCATTAATAAACTTTCAATCTAAAATGTGTTTGTTTTGAACGTTTTCAATTTAATTTTTTAACTATTAATGCTTTTCAATTGGTAATTGTACAATTTTCAACAGTTTAAGTTTTGAAACCAGACAGTTTTTTAAGGTTAATTACTCGGATTTTTGGTGTACACTAGATTGCAATATTGCATATGAGATGGAAAAGATTGCATATATGTAAATGGAAAATGTTGCATGAGATTGCCAAATGTTGCATGAGATTCGAAGAGATTCTATTTGTTATTGCATGAGATTCCACAAGATTGTATGAGATTGCAGGCTGTGGATGGGATTGCACGGAATTATAGAGATCGCTTGAGATTTTACAGAGATTGCATGGGATCACAAGGGACTGCATAGGATTAAAGGAGATTGCATGAGATTCTACGGCACTGGAAGCAGTGCATGGGATTGCATAAAATTTGATAGAGATAACTCGAGATTTTATAGATATTGCATGGAGATTGCATGGGATTACAAGGCATTACACGGGATTGCATGAGATTGCAAGCAGTGCATAGGCTTGCACAGAATTCTATAGAGATCGCTTGAGATTTTATACAGATTGCATGGGATAACAACGGATTGCATAGGATTACAGGAGACTGCATGAGATTCCACGGCACTGGAAGCAGTGCATGGGATCGCACAAAATTTAATAGAGATAAATCGAGATTTTATGAATATTGTATCAAGACTATATGGGATTACAAGGGATTACACAGGATTGCATGAGATTGCCACCGGTGCATAGGATTGCATGGAATTTCATAGAGATCGCTCGAAATTTTATAGTAATTGCATGGAATCACAAGGGATTTCATAGGATTACAGGAGATTGCATGAGATTTCACGGCATTGGAAGCAGTACATGGGATTAAGAGAAATTTAATATAAATAACTCAAGATTTTATAAGCAATGCATCGAGACTGCATGGGATTACAATAAATTAAATGCGATTGCATAAGATTCCACGAGATTGTATGAGATTGCAAGCAGTGTATAGTATTTCACGAAATTTTATAGAGATAAATCGAAATTTTATAGATATTGCATGGAGACTGCATGGGATTACAAGGGATTACACAGAATTGCATGAGATTCCATGAGATCGCATGAGATTGCAAGAAGTGTATTGGATTGTACGAAATTTTATACAGATCGCTCGAGTTTTCATAGAGATAGCACGGGATATCTTTGAGATTGCATGGGATTACAGGAGATTGTATGAGATTCCACGGCATTGGAAGCGGATTGCATATAATTCGATAGAGATAACTCGAGATTTTATAGATAAGGCAATTGAGATTGCATGGGATTACATACGATTGCATGAGATTCCACCGGATTGCGTAAGATTGCAAGCAGTGCATAGCGCTGCGCGGAATTTTATAGAGATCGCTCGAGACTTTACTATAGAGATTGCATGAGATTAAAAGGGATTGTAAGGGATTGCATGGGATTCCACGAGACTGCATAAGATTGCAGAGAATTTACACCAGACTGCAGGAGTAATTAACTCCTCGAATTTCAATTGAAACTGTACCATTTTTAATGTTTAAATTCACATTTTTTTCTAAATTTCAAACGCTCAAAAAGAAGCACTGCAAATTTCTCAACTATTAAGGCTTTCAATTGAAAATTGTAAAAAGTTAAGCAATTTAAATTCCAAAAAAAATTTTGAATTTTCCAATCTAAAAATTATTCGAATTGGAACGTTTTCTATTTAAATTTGTTTCTTACAATTTGCAATGAAAGTTTATGATTCTGAAGGATTCAAATCAAAATTATTCAACTTCAAACGCTACTATTTATTTAAAATTGACCAATTTTCAAATTTTCAATCTGAAAGTTTTTGATTTTGATCGCTATAAAATATTTAATAATAACAACAACAATAATAATAATTCAAGTATTGCAACGTTTGCATTTATAATTCTGCAACTAGTGAAGAATTCAAACTTTAAATTGCGCAATTATTCAGACTTTTAGTTCAAGATAAATTTCGGAAATATTGTTTCATTTTCAAAATCTTGAAGAATCATTTTTATCCAATATTGAAGGTTTCAAATTTAATACTGCTCAACCTTTAAGGTTTTCAATTTGTAAACTATCAATTTTTTAAAATTTGAATATAAAAGCATTTAAATGAAGAAGAAGCAAATATTCCAAAGGATTTTAAGATTTTTTAGGAATTTGGAGGGATTTAAAGTGGTTCCAATGATTTCACGGGATTATTTTAAAGGATTTTAAGAGATTTCAAAAGACTCTAAAGTATATCCACAGATTTTAGCGGATTTTGTAGAATTTCAAGAGATTTCACGGAATTCGAAAGGACTTCCGAATACTTTAAGGAATTTTAAGGGATTTCAAGGTATTTTAAGAGATTTTGAAAGATTTAATGAGAAGTTACGGAATTTCGCAGGATTTTAAAGGATTTCAATAGATACCAACGTATTATCACGAATTTTTTTAGGATGTAAGGGGATTTTAAGTATATTTTAAACATTTGAAGGAATTTTATAAAATTTCAAAAATTTGCAAATATTTCAAAGGATTTTAAGATTTTTTACGATTTTGGAGGGATCTAAAGTGGTTCCGATGATTTCGCGAGATGATTTTAAAGGATTTTAAAAGATTTCGGAAGATTCTAAAGTATATCCACGGATTTGAAAAATCTGTCTATTATTTCCACACACGTGTATTTCAATATTGTTGAGTGTTCTCGAACATTTTTTATGTGCAGTGGGCCTTTCTTCTAGTGAAATTCAATTTGCGATAAGTATTCTGCTTGTAATGTTTAAGCTTATGCAAAGATTTCAAGGGATTTTATATATACAGTTTTCGTACTAAAAAAAAAGTAATGAAAATTTATGATTGCTGATAAATTGCCGGAAAGTGAAAGAAATTTATGGAAACTTTTGGAAATTTATGGTAATTTGCGGAAACTTTTGGAAACGTATAGAAATGAAGGGACTTTCGAGAATTCTTGAAATGTGCGGAATCATGCGCGAATATATGAAGAGTTATAGAAACTTTTGGAAATTTATACAGAGTTTTGAGATGAAAAGTTTTCAAAATTGTGGAAGGCTTTGGAGATTTGTGAGAGTTCTAAAAAATTGACCTTTTAAAAGGAGAATTTAGAGAAGCTTATGAGCTTGTTAAATTTTTATTCATCGTTGAGTATTCTTGGCGCATTTGCATTGAATGGTCATTTTCCATCTTCGAGACCAAACTGCAGGGGACTGGTGTCCTCTTTAGCATACAACACAAACCGATCATAACTCCTTTAGTTCTGGCTTGTTTCACATACTTTCCTTTGCATGACCGAAGTTTGGTGGGACTGACGTTATGAATGGACACTCCACTTTATAGTACAACGATTTAGCTGCTTAATTTGGACACGACCTTATACCTATGGAATGAATTTCTGGCATTAAGTTGTAGTTGGTTGTACACTTTTAACAATGAATAATACAAATAATAATGTAGCCTCGGTTAGGATTGACACTTCAACTGACGAAAGGCATGTCCTCGAAAAAGTTTCAGGCGACGAATGGAGATTAGGTGTTTGGAATGCTAGAGATGTAAACGATCTTAAGGAAAAGGAATTGCGGGAGACAATGCGCGAGAAGAAGCTAGATATTTTGTGTGTACTGGAAACAAAGAAGAAGGGATGTCAAGTAAGAAACATAGAGAACGGACTCGAACTTTGGTCAAGAGTATTTACAAACTAATGATTTTCACGCGGATTGGTTGAAAGTTGAACTACGTTGTTGAAAAATTATGTTTTTGGTTAAAGATTCATCTCTTTGGTTGAAAATTTAACTATTGTGATGAAAATTCGTTTCATTTTTAGTAGAAGATTAATTTTTTAAATTTAAAATTTAACTATTCTATTTTCAGTTAAAAATTGATCTTTTTAGATAAAACTTTTTCTCTTCGGTAGAAAATTTAACTATTTTGTTGAAAATTTGTTTTTTTTTTTGAGAATTAATTTTTTAAACTGAAAATGTAGTTACATTTTCAGTTGAAAAATCCCATTTTTGGTTGAAAATTCCGATTTTTAATTGAAAATTGATCTTTTCTAGTTGAAAATTCATCTATTTGTTTGAAAATTCCACTACTCAGCTTAAATTTGAATTACTTTGAAAAGAATTCAATTTTTTGGTTGAAGATTCGTCATTTTAGCTAAAAATTCAACAATTTGGTAGAGAATTGAACTATTTGCATGAGAATTAACTTTTTTATTGGAAATTCATATGTTTGGTTGAAAATTCAACTATTCATTTGAAAATTTAACTATTTGGTAGAAAAATATTTTTTTTGTTGAAAAATCATATTTTTGGGTTGAAAATTCAACTGTTTTGTAGATAATTTATTTTTTTTGCTTGAAAATTGAACGATTTTGTTGAAAATTATTGTTTTTTGTTGAAAAATCCTCATTGTTGGTAGAACATTAATATCCTTTATAAAAAATTCATTGTTTTGTCGATAATTTAACTATTTGTTCAAAAATTCATCTTTCTTGGTTGAAAATTCAACGATTTGGTACAAAATTTAACCATTTGATACAAAATTTAACCATTTGGCACAACATTCATGTGTTTTTTTTTAAATTCGTCTTTTTGGGTAGAAAAATAATCTTGTTTGTTGAATATTCATCTTTTTGATTCAGGATTCCACTATTTGGTTGAAAATTCGTTTTTTTTCCATTGAATTCAACTAGTTAAAAAATCGTTTTTTTTTTAAAGTAATTTTTTAAACTGGAAATTTAACTATTCTATTTTTGGCTGTAAGCTTATGTTTTTTATTTGAAAATTTAAATATTTGGATGAAAATTCATGTATTTGTTGCAAATTCGTCTTTTGTTAAAAAACTAATCTTCTTGGTTAAAAATTCAAATATTTGGTTAAAATTTCAAATATTTTGTTGAAAATTCAACTATTTTATTAGAATCATCTCTTTGGTCAAAAATTCAACTGTTTTCAAAATTTATCTTTCTTGGTTGAAAATCAACTTTTCTGTTGAAAAATTAACTTTTTTCTGGTTGAAAATTCGTCTTTTTGGGTTGATAATTCATTTCTTTTGGTATCTCGGACTGTGAAGTCTAATATTTGAATATTTTTTATTATTCTTGATATATTACAAAGGCATATTGGGAATTAAGCTCGCTAGAAACGCGAAAAAACGTAGAATGAAGGTGGGGTGGGGGTGGGGACTAGAGGTTGTCAAGGAGGAGGGACGGGGGGTCAAAAGTAGCCCAAAATTGGTAATTTAGTTTATGGACGGCCCCTTTTTTCGAACTATCTATGCACTTAGCCCCTTTTGTGAATATCTCAGCCAATTCTTTATCGATTTGTATAAAACCTTTTGAAATTAGTAAAAGATTGCTAAAAAATAACTTCTGTGCATAGTCGTTGTTCATTTTTGAGAAATTGGACACAGCAGATTAAGGAAACATGAAAAATGTATAATTTTTAGTAGTTCAGTCGACCTGTAGCCCACAATGTTCCACCGATTCGTCTCAAAGTGTGAGAATAAATTGCCTAAATGAAGTTCCAGAGTTTTTTTCAGAAAATTTGGATCATTACTTTTTTTAGAAATATTTCACTTTGTATGCTCAAACTCCGATTTTTTAGTAGCTCAGTCAACCTATACCCTACAATATTCAACCGATTTGTCTAAAACATTCAGAATAAATTGATTGCATAAAGCTACAGAGTTTTTTTTCTCAGGAACTGTTGATTCAATCATTATTTCTACAGATATTTCACTTTTTATTTCCAAAATTTGATTTTTTAGCAGTTCAGTCGACCTATAGCCCACAATATTCAGCCAATTCGTCCAAAAACTTCAGGATAAATTAACTAGATGAAGCTCCAGGGGCATTTTTAAAGAAATTTTGTTCCGAATTATTTCTATCAGTGCAATACACCAAAAACCTTTTAGGCGTCTTTATTGGGACGTTCAACGTTGATAGGACGTTTTTTGAGCATTCTAATAACTTTTTTTGGCATTTTCGTCCGAAAAGCATTTGTAGGACATTCTAATTATGTCTTCTTATTTTTTGCTCACTGATTTAACATTAAAGAAATTCAAAGAATAATAATTCTTCACTGTAGGTTAATGACTTTAACAAAGTTTCCATAAAATGCTCGATCATGCTCAAATAAGCTTAGAGATATCAGAAATTGATTTATCTTCTACTGAGACCCTTACATAAATATATACCTAATACATACATTGCGAACATGTACACAAATATCTCAGGCCTTCACCACTTTAATTCGTCTCACGAATGTGTGAAATAATTTGGAATAATGAATGAGATAACCACTTGTATGTATATTGAAACTTTTGTAGAATATTCTACAGTTACATTTTTATCGCAATATTTCAATAGTGAGTTTTCTTTGCTTGGAGAAAATGAAGTTTATTATTGCTATTCTGTTCTTTGTTTTAGCGATCTTTCCTGATCCTATTGGTAAATATAATATCTATAATTTTAGGCGCATTTTTATTAAAGTCGGGTAGTACTAGCCACATATGCTTTTCCGTTAATAACTTGGCTGATTTATTTCAAAGCTTAGGTATAACATCAGTTCTTCTACCAATAACCTACAAATAGACTGTATAAGTAATAAACTTTTTGTGGAAGAAAACAAAGTGAAATAACGTCTCAAATGGGTCATTAAAAATAGTGTCAAGTAGCTACGGCTACTGCAAAAGAAAAATAGCAAAAGCTAATGCAAGTGCAGGAAATTAATAAATAAAAATTAGAGATCACAGAATCCAAAAGTTCATCCATGTTTCCAAACAAAAACTAGTTAAAAAATTTACATGGCTTCGAATTTATTCGATAACATGGTTCGTCAAAATTTAATGAGACATAAAAATTATTTTTCGTAGACGAAATCTCGCAAAACCTTCAGAAAATAGATTTTCTTTCAAGGGCGATGGAACCAGGCCCTAAACTCAAAACTGAATTGTCTCATTCTACTTTATAAATACTAGAATTACATCTTTGTTAGATACTAGAGCCTACTCCTGTTTTAAATCAGAGTCTGTATTCGGAGTGAAGTAATTTTGATACATTTAGTGTGAAATAATTTTTTTGGATTCTAACCCGAGCATTCGAAAACTTCATTTTACATAAAAAGTATAGAAACTAGTCGAATTGTCACTCCGAAAACAGACTTCTATTTAAAAAAGGACTAAGCCCTAGCATCTAAGAAGGATTTAATTCTAGTATTGATTGAGTCAAATGAGGCAATTCAATTTCGAGGTTTGGCTCTGGTTCCATCACCCTCAAGCCAATGAAAGATATGAATCAATACTATCAATGCAATAGTACAATTGATTCAAAACCATATGTGTCCGGGGCTACCCGATTTACCCCTGATATTTAAATACCCAAATTGCTAAATTTATAAATCTGAGATATTAAATAATTGTACTGAGAATTTCATGGCCATCTATACCCTACCGAAACAAAATCTCAGGAATATCTGAAGCGAAAATGTCAGGCCAGTTCGGGTCGATTTCCGTCAAATTCAAGGTCTTATTTCAATGCTTTTCCCTCTATAAAAAGTCTCAGAGACTTGGGTTCTTTTTTATGACTCAATTTATGGTAGTCGAACCTTGAGGATACTGAAATACGACAGATAGTTAGAACCTTCATAAAACTCATCCCTTCTAAAACTTAAAAAATTATTATTTATTTTAGATTCAAGTATCAGAACTTATCAGTTTCCATTTCTTCTTACAGAATTAGGTGGACGCAATTTGGCCAAAGTTCATCCTACTCCCTTTCGACCTAATATTCGTTATTATCAAGGTGTTTTAGGTGAACGTATAGAACTTCCAAGAGGGACCTATGATGTTGCAATAGAGGGAGAATTCATCATTGGGGCACTGATCTCTGGATATTTGTGTCCATTACTGATTCCCAGACTCGGAAGGATTAAAGTTTGCATAGCAGACAACACGAATGTAGAAATATCGAATTCGGACAATGTATGGCGTTATTTCTACCACAAAATAAACTCACGAATCCATCCTTCAATTCGTGTAGCCACGGCCGAGCGACCCGATGTACATAGACACGAGTATTAGGATGGCAGATTTTTTGAGGCAAGAAATATTTCATTCAAATCTTAACCTACGCACTCTTTTTGGGTACTGTTTGTTGTCAAAATATACTGTGTGGACAAAGAAAGAATGAAGTGTAATTTTTGCCCACATTTTATAGCGCTCTCTACCTGCAACAAAAATGATCCTCACGTGGTAAAAGTTACCCATCTTCTTTTGTTTCGTTGCGAAAAACTCCAACCTCACCTTTAACTCCAAAATTAACTGTTACAAAAATTACATGTTTGTTTTTCTCTGCGAAAGGACGAACTAATCGAATAAAATTTACAGGACTTCACAATTGATATCAAAGCGACCGCCCTTTTGTCCCCTCTTTTATGCAATAATACCTCCATGTTTATCCCAGTCCTTTCCACTTCCTCGCATTCCTCCAACCAGTGTTCCACCTTTGCATACTCCTTCCCACACAATTCACATACTCTCTTCTCCATAGGAAGCCAGAAGCTATTAAAACCCACCATACTCCCACATCTCATCCTCGCTATAAGTTCCTGACTTTCTTTCTCTCCTTTCTCACACAAATACTGCGCTCTCTCCCTTGGCATAATCCACCCATATTTCCCATTAAACCTTGAG
>JAUMHM010092216.1:0-45461 GCA_032362435.1 Melikaiella ostensackeni
TATATATATGCACGCATCATCTCACTAAGTGGTTAGCCAGATTCAAGCTCTGGAAAGAAAAAGCTTCATTTGTTTGATCTGGATACGCTGCCCAGACCCCAGAGAACCTTTTTTTTGCGATCTCTTTTTGGGAAGATTGATTGCAAATTGTGGAAGCGAAAGTAGAATCATGCCTCGCACACGTGGTCTACCTGACAAACGTACAGACATCAACAAACCTCAAAGTCTACTCGGAATTAATATTCAAGAAGAAAATGAAGAAATTCATTTAAATACTCGTGATACACTGGGCGATGAAGAGACGCATTAAGCCGACAAACTAACAACGATCGCGAGCAACTTGAGATAAGGGATAAAAGTATTGTGATGTATCAACATAGGTGTGATTTACCGCGGTTCTACTCGGAGTGTCTTTTTACTGTATGGCAGTCGCTCCCAGGCGGATATATATATATATATATATATATATATATATATATATATATAAATAAAATTCTGGGTACGCTATCATAGGCTCCAGAACACTTATACTATGCAACAACAACTACTATATGACAAACAAAAACTATGTCAAAATCCAGTTGTGAATGCAGTTCAAAATGCTCGAACGAGCAGAGCACTTGACAATGGTTCAGCAAAAAGTGCTAATCGTCCTATAGTTCGAAGTGAAGCAAATAATTTTGATAGAAACACGATGAAAAATCCACCGCGAAAAGCAGGTATCCCCTGAGAGATGATGATGATTTCAGGATAAGTAGGAATATTAACACCTATGTACATCTTAAGCCCCAAGATCTGGCTAAAATGGATGCCGCTCTATACTTCACATGGTAATTGGCAATGGAGCGTTGCTTTACAAAGCCGCTGAGCAGGCGGCCGAAACCCTGGGTCTGGAACATAACATCAGAAGTGGGGATAGTGCATTACTTTATCTAGATTTTTCACTTCTAAAAGCCCGTGTGAAGAGTAGAAAATATGTTTGAGTAGAAAATACTGATCTTCACGATTTCAGACAGAAAGGGGAAATTTGGTAAAAAAAAATGGAACAAAACAACCCTTGTACGCATAGTTGGACTAAACTCATGACCGATGGATGCTCACTTTGCAATAATTTGTTTACTGAGCTGGTAAAAGAATCATAGGATCTAGCCACAATCATTTTCGCATAAAATTTCGGAGTTTCGAAGGAGATGAGAAAGTTGTCTACAATCTCATAAATTAAATTCAGGGCGCATTAGGTTGATCAAAGAATCATTGGATCCAACTACTTTTGCTAACTGCAGAAATTCTTCACTCTCCCGAAGTAGGGGATGGAAAAAAAGTAGGGGATGAAAAGAAATCCTGACACTCTTCAATGTAAATTCAGATCAGTGTTAATACGAGGGAGGTTTATCGGGGCGCGACAACATTATCGCGCGGGTCATTGAGTTCATGAAAATATCAGTAGAGTTAAGTACTTTGATTGCTTAGGAATTTTTCGATCTTTCTTATCAGAGGATGGACAAGAATATGCTCTTATTATTCTTGGAAATAATATAATTCTCCTCAACACAATAGGGTTAATTAAAGTAGGATCCCTAAGAATTATTTGAGTGTAATTTCATTTTTGTTGTCGTTTTTTGTTGTTATGACAGAAGCAGCTATCTCGTGGTTGGTCATCCAGAAACGTTCGTCGCGAAATCCTCTATCGTAATTTTTAAATTGGAATGATATTTCTAAGTGCACCTGTACTAGTGCTTAGTTAGTATTCGTCGGTTATGAATTCAGTCCAATTATGCGTGCAAGGGTTGTTTCGTTCCTTTTTTCTAGTCCAACTTTCCCTTTCTGCCTGTCATCGTGGAGATCCCTCGCCGGCGCGACGCGGCGTGCCGTCTCTCACAAGCAAGCGAGGCCCATGATGAGGATGCCGATAGGAGATGCGGTGTTCATAAACACGGAGCTATACTCCCGCTCAAACACACACAACTGCTTATACCGAGATCTTGATTATCCCGGGTTAAATATTGTATAACTCGAAAGATATAACATCAACTAATTTTTTCCAAAGGAATTTTCGATTTATTTTTGTTTGTTTTAGTAAGCCATATAAGTCCGACAGATTTGGTCTTTCAATCTGTCGGAGTCGAACAAGATACCTGCAACTAATATGATTGCCTTCCCGGTTCTACTCTATTCGTATGCGGCGGTTCCATGGACGAAGCACTAACTCACGGCCGATCACAAAGATAGTACGTTTCTCGAACTCACGGCGAACGATGTCAGGCCTCAAGTGTGCAACAGGGACTATTGTCGAGAACTTGCAGTTCAAGTAAATTTGGCACTTCTCGTTCTCGACAATTGATTATATCTCCCTCGGAGCATTCGGCCGGGCAGGGACGCGACCAAAACAGTAAGAGCGACAAAGATGGTAGTAACGCACTCTTAGGGCCGCATTGCATCTGTGGCAATAAGTCGTTCCCGAGTGAGTGGGACACCCAGTACGAAACCCAGATAGAATGTGTCCTAGGTGCTCAGAATGTGCATGACACGCTCTGCACCTATCACTGAGAACTTCTTGGCGCAAAATGCGGTTACGTTATGCTCATGTGGAAATGGCACCGCCCTGAAACGTGAAAATAATATCCTCTGTGCATATATATATATATATAGTATATATATATTTATATATATGCACACACCGTTCATACGCTAGAGTATTCTTCGCGTAGCTGAAACCCCCCGAGAAATAATCGCGAGATCAAGAAGCGGTACTGGTTGGTGCGTTTGTCACATTAGGTCCCATGAAAGGCATTGAAGAATGAAGGTTTCAGTTCTTCCCATAAATACATGCAGACCTGTTTCTGATTTCTCCTCGGACCTTCTCACCTCTTTATACGATAAGAAAACATTTTTAGATCTAGATTTCCGCCGTAAAAGCCACCTCTAAATTCTTGAAATTGGTGATCGGTACAGCAAAATCTTCTCCGCGTTTGTGAATCGCTCTTCCGTAAGTTCATGAATGCCCTTCGCATGATAAATTTAGATAAACCACATGTATTTCATACACTATTAGATCTATTTCTTATTTATACTTATTGTAATCTACTTCAGTCTATGAATATTAATTTTAAAAACAAAAGAAATGTTCAGTGCACTTAAAACCTTTACTCACCTATTAACAAAAGTTGTGTTGATTTCAGCATCTGAATCTTCCATATCAAAAGTAGACTCTCTTCTGAAAGGCCTATTGGGTCTATTTGCATGCGTGCTTTTAGTAAGAGTTCCTGTATAACCAGGCGCCATTGTATTTGGTGCATGCTGTACAGGCACTCTATCGTAAGGTCTAGAAATGGAAGCTGGTTTCTTCCGTCTTCGCCTCGGAACAATATAAGTAGAGTGATTTTGCGACACATCTATTATTGGTGGCTTTGATTCAGTGTGTGGAAGATCATTCTCAGAAGCAAAAGAAGCGGGCGAATGTTCGTTATAAAATCCCAAGGATGTATCGAAATATGACGGGGAGCTGTACTTATTCACGTGATTATTCGGTCTCACAACCTCAACAAAATTACTTTTCTGATCTGTGATGGCAAAATCTGCTCCTGGAAAATTTTCTTCGAACATCGGAGATGGATCTTTTTGATGTGGAGGATATATTTGAGCGTAGCCATGAACATGACAACTGCAGCAAGTCGGTACTTTAAAAATGTCCATATGCAAACCTAGTTCTATATCCCATGTTAGCAAACGGTGGTAATTGTAGACTTGCACACACGAAGAGAGATAGTTCTCTGATATGAAGGAACAGCTTGATTGTGGATTTCTTAAAAAAAAGACAAATAATAAATAGACGAATGAATAGTGATAAAAACTATTTGTTCAAACAATTGTCTTATCTAGGCTGGCTTGGAAATCCCCAGGGAAGCAACATGAAATAATAAGCAATTGATTCTAAATCGGGTTTTCCCATTTCATCATTTTTTAATCCTGTTTACTCCACCATTTCTTCACGGGCTGTCATAAAAAAAGAATTTTTATAACACAAGCATGATTTTGGCAGTTCTTTCAGCCTATGGAGCGGGCCGGGTGTTGCCGCTTTTCGACCGGAGAAAAACAGCAAAGTCCGCCCCGCTTCACATCCGAAAACGTAGGAGAAGCAGAGAATCTTGTCAATGATGTTCGACGAGATACTCGCGCTAATATCACACCGCTCGAAAGGCGGGATTCCAAGCGCTCTTCACAGGCGTTAGAGAACAGCTTGACTCTCATAGCCTGTTTAAAAGAAAATATTGTGTGTGCCATGGGGAGATCAGACTGCGCACAGGCACACTTGCCTTCAGTTCGTACTAAAAACATCATTCTCGTCGTAAATCGTCCCATTTTTCCCATTGGCGCTCAATATACTATTTCAATCATGTTTCCTTTCTGTTTTCTCGTGTTTCATATGCTACGCCGCAAATCCTCATAACGCGGCCGAAAGTCCGTCCGTCGTTTACCACTCCTAGCTTCTACAATATTTGTGCTTGAGGGTTAAAATTTGGCACGCATGTTAACCAACCGAAATATATTCCACAAATAATATTTTCATCCGCTCATCTATTATGTTTTTTGTATCAGTGGTTAAAAGCTAAGAAAATAGAAGAAATTTGGAAATTTGGCTTTTCAGACCCCTATGCTGGAAGCTTTCCTTGTAGTCTGATTTTCCTCGAAGAGGGCTCAAATTGAAGCTCTTTGCATTTAGATTTATGAGGGAGAATGAAATTTGTTATATTATATTTTTTTTCTCTCTATATCAGTGGTTAAAAATAAGAAAAATGAGGATATTTGTTTTTTTTAGACCCCCATGCTGAAAGCTTTTGTTTAAGTCCGATTTTCCTTAGTGGTGGCTCAAATTGAAGCTCTTGGCATGTAGAATTGCCGTGAATAATTGAATTGGCTATGTTATATTCTTCTTTCTCGACGTTAGTGGTTAAAAGCTAAGAAAAATGAAGAAATTTGAAAGTTTGGCTTTTTAGACCTTCATGCTGGAAGATTTTTATCCTGTAGCCTACGAAACCCTTTCCTGAGTGCGCTTGCCGACGCCTTCAGCTAGATTTTTTATTATTTTTAGCCTATCACTTAACCACTTACGAGCATTTTTCGAGACGAAGAGTCTGTGTATGCTCGCCGGTATTAATTATGTACTTCCAAATTCCAGATGCTGATCTAGCCAGTTGCGGACGAGCGTACTTAACCTGCGATGGACATGTAAAGCCTTCCTCAACGTCATTGAAGTGATGGACAGATCTTCTGGAACGACGAAAGAATAATATCGAAACTGAAGTGGAAAAAAATTCCCACCGATATAAAGAAAGCTATAAATCGTGACAAAAGATAGTAACCGCACAAAATCAAAATATTCAAATAATATCGCTTACCGTTTAAGTTGATTACTTTCCAATGGCTTTTCATATTTACTCTCTTGACTATTTTCATATTTGTTTAAAAACCGTTTATGCATTTCTTCCTCAGTAGTTCCAGATTCTTGCACCTTGTAGTCGACTAAAAGAGCAGTTACCATTTCTTTATTACTTTGAATACTCCTTATGATAGTTTCTCTAAAAAATGAAAGTAAAAGATTCTTATAAATTTTATCCACAGTACGTTGACACCAGAAGATCTATGAGAAATATTTTTCACAGTCATGCAGAAAAATATGAAACCATCCATTTCCGATGAATACTAAATGCGTAAGCTTTGGAAATTCCTATACCTGCGATGAAATTTGCTTCTCAAGCAGCTCGGAAATCGTCAAATTTACGGTCGGATTCTCTTGTGTAAGAAAAAGTAACAATTTTAATACTTTCAATCACTGGAAAATAATTCACGTGTCAATATGTCTAGTTCAAGCATTCTATCGTGGATATAGCTTGAACCCAAGTTAGAGTGGTAAGTGTTTTGAATTTCGCCGAAGCAGAAACTTCACCTCAAAATATTATAGAATAAGAAATCGTTTCACCTCCAAACTCCAACCAAAAATTCGTAGTATTTTAAAATACTGCATTTCAGCCACTTGAGCCTAAAAACCTTCTAACCATTTTCGCTACAGCACAGTTTACATATATTTACAATACTTACAGTTTCTCTTTCACAAACTAAATCATTCATTCCATCCATACCTTTTCATTCTCGCCCTTCACATTGGTCTGTGCTCGCGCCTATTCCTCTATATAGAATTTTCTTCTTTCAAGGATATTATTAATGTATGCAAATGATCGTTTGAGATCGAGCTAGTCATTGGAATCGAGGATTTTTAGCCATAAGATTCTATTTGATAGTAGAGGGTTCGATGCTATAATAGTTTTGCGTTTCAAATTATAAGTTGGGCATTGAATTGAAATGGGGTGCAGTGTTTCGTTTTTGCGTAGATCACAACAAAGGCAGGTACCGCTCCGAGGAAATTCGAATCGCACGATTTCGATAATAATTGTCCGAGCCCAGGTTTGAAGTAACCTCTTCTGGGCTATGACCGATTTTATTATCAAAGGAAGTCCTAATGGTAGATAGGGCTAAGGACGGTCCTTAATTGGCAGAAACGGGATGATTCGCATCGATGAGCTTGATCCTAAGCTTTCTAGGTCGTCAATTCCTTATATTGACCATAATTCATTAAAAAATTATCTGCACGTTCTTCAAGCACGTTTACTGAAAGATTTTTCCACGCCTCTTCGATTTCGGAACTGCGAAAAAAATGACCCGCTTGTATTACCCGATTATACTTCATGTCTTTATTACCCCTCAACGTTTTAAGGATTAAGGATTTTTAATATCCATTGTATGCGAGTACAGTCAAGCTAGAGTGCCAAGTTTTTGAGTATTTATAATCTTTAACAATTTAAACTTTTTCTTTGCTATAATAAAATTCAAGTTTCTTTTTAGCATGTCCGCGTTTTTGAAACATAACAATTTTTGTCTCTTCGATATTACCGCTAAGGCAATTGTTCTCGCAGTATTCTTCAAGTATTTGAAGAAATGGTTTCATCTCATACTCCGAATATGTTAATATCACAAAGCCATCTGCGTACGCAAGTAGTCAAATATCTATCAAATGGTTAATAGGAATACCCCTGGCCCCTTAATATCTTAAAAAGCTTTCAAAATCGGCAAGGAGCAACGCGAAGAACAATGAGCTTGTAATCTCACCTTACAGTATGCCTTGTGTGACATCTACCGGGGTGATGGTCTCGGTATCCACTCGAATCACAACCCTGGCTTTCTCGTATAAAGGACTCCGCACACAATGCATGGGAAAATGTATTTCGGTGGATTTGGCTAAAACTTGATGATATTGTAGGTTATAAGGGTCCAATGAAATATCCTTAACAAAATTTTTTTAAAAATGGACAGTTTTTGCACTATACGACACCAAGCGTTCAAAATCAATGCATATAATATATCTGCATAGCAGTTAGAGAAAAAACATCGAAAAAATAGGATTCACACATTAAAATGTGGTCAGTATTACGCCCGCTTATCCCAATAACTCTCACAGCGCGCTTTCCGCAACAGCCGAACGCTATGCGATCAATATTTTGAATTAACTGCAACACTCACAGTTTGAAAGCAGCAGCGGTGCTAAAATAACGTCAGCATCAAGTGCAGTAATAACAATCATATAAATCGGCTGCTTCTCGCAACGTTAGAACGCGAAATGCTCAATATTCTCAATTATTTGAAACATTCACAGTTTGAAGGCAGTAACAGTCCTAAAATAATGCCAGTATCAAGTGCTATTGTGACAATCATGTATATCTTCCACTTCCAGCAACGTTCAAACACTAGGCGCTCAATATTTTTAAATAACTGAAACACGCACAGTTGGAGGGCAGCAACGGTGCTAAAATAAGGTCAGTGTGAAGTGCTATTGTACCAATCATGTATAGTGCCCACTTCCAGCAACGTTCGAACGCTAAGCGCTCAATATTCTGAATTAACGCACCACTTACACTTTAAGGGCAGCAAAGAGCTCAAATTTTGAATTAACTGCAACACTCACAGTTTGAGGCCGACAATAGTGCTAAAATGAGGTCATTCTCAAATGCGTAAATGTTAATCATATAAAACGTAGGCTTCTTGCAATCTCAGAACGCGAAGCGCTCAATATTTTGAATTAACTGCAACACTCGCAGTTTGAGGGCAGCGGCAGTGCTAAAATAAGGTTAGCATCAAGTGCGGAAATAGCAATCATATAAATTGTCTGCTTCTCGTAGAACGTGAGAACGCCTAGCGATTAATATTTTCAATTAATTGCAACACTGACAGTTTTAGGGCAACAATAGTTTTTAAATGAATTCAGATTCAAGTGCTTCTGTGCCAGTTATATATATATGTTATCGTCCACTGAAAGCAACGTTCGAACGCAGAGCGCTCAATATTTTCAATTAACTGCTACACTTACAGTTTGAGGACAGCAACGGTGCTAATAGAGAGTAATTACCAAGCGCTTTAATGCCAATCATGTATATCGCCCATTTCTCGCAACGTTCAAACACGAAACACTCAATATTTTGAATTAACTGCAACACTCGCAGTTTGAGAGTAGCAACAGTGGTAAAAACAGGTCAGTATCAAGTCTGATTGTGCCAATGATATATATATATCGCGTACTTCTTAAGACGGTCGAACTCTAAGTGTGCAAGGTTTTGTCATAATTAATACAATGACTGCTACGGGTGGAGAAATGGTGCAAAGTGAGCTAAGTACCAAGTGAGATAATTTAATCATATGTATCGTCCTCTTCCCGCAACGGTCGAGCGATAAGTGCTCAATATTTTGAATTAACTGCAACACTGACAGTTTTAAGGTAGCAATGGTTCTAAACTAAGGTCAGTATCAAGTGCGGTTGGGACAATGAAGCGTACAAGCTTGACTACCAGTTTGCATCAAAACTTTGAGCTTCGAGTAAGATCATGTTCATTAGCTACTATTTCGTTATGAATAGACTGATTGCATTTGAAACATATTCTATATTCCCGAATGTGAGAATAAGAGGTGGCTGATGGAATTCATTTTAGCACAGAAAGTCGATTTAGCATTTTGTAGGATTATCATCCCTAACTACCCCAGCCACCTTACTCAGATAGATATTCTCTATCACAAGCGCAACAGTGTAAGTTATTTCTAAAAGCCTTATTTTAATATATCTTTAGGAGTCTGAAAGTTAATTATTATTTTTTTGGTACAATCACATAATTGTTTGATAAATCGGGGAAGAAATCATTCACTCAACCACAACCGACTATGTAATAAAGATGTTATAAAATAAAGGAAAGGTTGTTCAATATTATGAGAATGTAAAAAGCTGTGAGTCTTGCTATTGCTACTGTCAGGCAATTACTAATGCAACGCTTTATTCCTCGTAATATTGGATTTGATGCTCTCACGCGACGACAGTATATAGAAAGGCATTAAATTGAATTTGAAAATGAATTATACAACCCATAGCTACAAACTCCACGGGTAATTGAAAAAATTGACGGTACCTATGTCTATATACCAAAAAGTACCAATTTTCAATTCTTCCGGCAGTCATACTGTGTTCACAAGGGACGGCATCTACTTAATCCCGTTTTGATTGTAGCACCAAACAGCTACATTCTGGCTAGGAATGGTCACATAAAAACAATATTCAAATTCTTGAACAATACTGTGCCGATTCCGTATCTTCCAAATCTGGGTAAATTTTAACGCATCGCTGGTGCAATTATAAACAGGTATCATCCTTCCATCAATATAGAGGGGGCTCATATAGATATGGCTCGACAATTGCTTCAAAAAGCCAGAGAACCGAATGTGGTTCAAGCCCTGGTGAAGGGGTTGAGGGGCTGTACACGCGAAACGCTCAAAGATGGGTTCGCTTGATTTCTAAGAATATACCCAATTTTTCACTATTAACTCTGAACTATTTAAAAGAGCTGACTATTGGGACATATCAAATAAAATGAGCCTCATCCTACGTACGGGACGAAATTCAGAAGGACGATACAGATGTGTTCCAGGTTGAAATGTTAATAGATGCAGAGAGGATACCAGAAGCTGGACTATTAAGGATTAGAGTTCACTCTCGATTACGCAACGCAGGAGTACATCAATTATGGGTCGCATACCGGCCTACTAACGAATATGGCGGAATGAATGACGAGGAAGTCAAATCCGTGCAAGGGTACTACTGTACATGTAAGTCTGGTGCTCTAGCTGTTGGCACATGTCGATGAGTCCTAAAAGAAAATACGCAACTCACGGCGATGGATAGAAAGTACGTAACTCGCAGTGATGGATAGAAACTACGCAGTTTCAAAAATATCACCTATTCAGAAGATGATTTCGAACATTTAATAAAAGTTAACAATTCAAACTTGATAACTTACAAGAGAAAAAAGACTATTCTTTTCGTAAATAATCAAACTTGAATTGTGAGAACGTTTCTTATCATCTTCTGAAAGAGTAAAACTTTTGGAGCTGCGTAGTTTCTATCCGTCACCGCGAGATACGTACTTCTTATCAGTCGCTGTGAATTGCGTATTCTCTTTTAGGACCCATCGATGTGCACACATTGCCAGTGTACCTGTATTGTGGTTCCTCGGATATGCACGTCATGAACAAAATTTTCGATACCCCTCCAAAAAACTAATCCATGCAATGAATGATGCTGGAAATAGGGCGCAAGAAGAAAATCTCCTTGATGGCGTAGATATTTGAAAATACATCTTCTTAGATGTATCCACTATCCATATCTATATTCTTATCTATATTTGCTATCTTTGATTAGCTCAATAACCTTAACCTCTCTGCGTCATCTAGACCATTTCCAAACTTTTCCTTATAGACTGGATAATCTCGCTTTAATTAGCTGGATTATTTACAATCTTGTCTAGATTAGCTGACTGATTCTCAATCTTGCCTTCACTGACTGAATCATGTCGTATCTTGACTTCATTGGTTAGATTATTTTCAATCTCGCCTCCAGTGGTCGGACCATGCCCAATCTAGATTTTAATAGCTGGATTGTTCAAAATTTGACACAATTTCTGCACACGAAGAAGTGAGTGTGTTATTTATATCCAAATCTTGAGCAGTGCTGAAAGTGGACGATATATCGGTACCAATCTGGGGTTGGCAATCTAAACTCTCCAATCTCGTTCTGTGTTGGCACCTAGGGCGGCTACGCGTACGTGGAGCTGGGGACCAACACAAAATGAGATTGGAGAGTTTTGACTGCTATCTCTAGATAGGAGAGCTTAGCATGGAGGTGCCAAAATATGGGTGGCACGAGATTACTTGATACTGACCTTATTTTAGCACTGTTGCTGCCCTCAAGCTGTGAGTTTTGCAATTAATTTAAAATATTGAGCGCTTCGCGTTCTAACGTTGCGAAAAGCGGACGGTTTATATGATTGCCATTACTGAACTTGAAACTGACATTATTTTAGTATTGTTGCTGCCCTCAAAGTGTGAGTGAGCCTTGCAGTTATTTCAAAATATTGAGCGCTTAACGTTCGAACTTTGCTGAAAGTGGACGATATACATGAATGGCACAATAGCACTTCATACTGACCTTATTGTAGCACGGTTTCTGCCCTCACACTGTGTGTGTCGCAGTTAGTTGAAAACATAGAGCGCTTAGCATTCGAAAGTTGTTGGAAGTGGACGATATACATGATTGGCACAATATCACTAAATACTGACCTTATTTCAAGACTGTTACTGCCCTCAAAATGTAAATGTTGCAGATATTCGAAAATATTGAGCGCTTCGCGTTCTAACGTTGCGAAAAGTGCTCTGTGTAAGGTATCGGGATAAGCGGGCGTAATGCTGACCACATTTTAATGTGTGATTCTCATTTTGTCGTTGTTTTTGCTCTCAATGCTATGCAGATATATCATGTGTACTGATTTTGAGCACTTGGTACTGTATAGCGCTAAGACTATCCATTTCTTTTTTAAAATTTTGTTAAGGATATTCCATTGGATCCTCATAACCTACAATATTAGCAAGTTTTAGCCAAATCCACCGAAAGACATTTTCTCCTGTATTGTTTGCGGGGTTCTTTTACAAAATTTTAATGAATTTTGCACTGACACATATTTGCAAAAGTTCTCTCCAGACAATGTTATATTTTACTGAGGAGATACGCATTTTTGAAATCTATCATAAGAACGAGAACTTTTGTCTCTGAGCGACCTCAGAAAATTTGTATACTCTGGTCTCTTCATCTAGGACTGGATGTAAGACACCATACATTTGTGTATCTATCACTCCGGGTGGACACAATGTTTATGAAATTTCAAGATTTTAGTTTGATACGGCCTGCCTTAAGAGTATTGATTTTCTTCTACCTATTAATTTTTTTCCAGAATATACTTTTCATCACTTAATCTAGCCCTTGCCCCCTGTTTCTCCTGTTTCTTTTTTTTGTCTTCTTTTCCAAATCCTTTAGCCATTCCAGCACCTCTACGATTCATTTTTCATGCGAAATCTTTTCCATTGTCATGCTTCTTTTTCCTACTTTTTTCACAGTCTTCAGAGCAATGCTTGAATGTCGCTCTACCTCTTTCACGTATCATGCATTTCCTTTCATTTTCTCTACCCCAATACTTGTTCCAATCCTCCGTCTTTCCACAGTTCACCCTCACGATCGCTCTTCGCGTTCCCCTTGCCCCCTTTCTCTCCTCTCTGGTTGTACATTTATTTCCTTTTTTTGCTCTCCCCTTACTAATTCTCTTGACTAACCATTCCTATTCAAATAACTTTCTCTCTCTTTCATTTCCTTTCCTCCTCCTATTTCTAATTCCATCTCCTTCAGATATGCTTCAACTTCGTTCAACAACCGCTTTTTCAGACTCTTTCCTCAAATCTACATACTCTGTTACCTGCACTTTTTCTTAATTTTCTCCCTATCCACCTCTTTTAACTCTATATACCAAGGCATACATATGTCCAATCCTAATATCCATTTCATGTATTTTTAATGCAATCTTTCCACTCCCTCATATTCTTTCCACCCTCATATTTCCACTTTATACATTAATACACTCGATACTGATGCCTCATGTATTCTTATTCTCCTTTTAAAATCATCCCTAAATAATTTCCCTCCTACTGCCCTACTACCGTTGTTGTGTTCACTTTTTACTTGGCATGCTCTCTAATGTTCATGTTGTTCTTGAATAAAAATCCTAAATAATCAAATTCCTTTATGTCTATAATCTTTTTACCTCTCCACTGCCAGTTCCTTTCTCGCTGCTTTGTTTGATGAAGACCATTACTTTAGTCTTATCTGAATTTAATATCAATTTCTTTCCCATAAGATATTTCTCTAAGCATTTCACCATACTTCTCCATACTTTCTCCTCTCCAGCTAGTAACACTATGTTATTTGCGTATGCCAGTGACCAAAACCTATTTTCTTCTCCACTAATGTCCCTTCTAATACTTTAATTCGTCCTTGATATTTGCGATGAACACTGCAAACAACAGTGGGTTTAGCGAACACCCTTGCTTCAACTCTAATTCTGTTCAGAACTCTCCTGATGTTTTTCTTTCTACTCTTACTCTATCCCTTATCTCTCTGTATATTTCTTCCAACCTTTCCACTAAACTTTTCTTTATTCCCCTTTCCACCATTATCTCGGACAATGTTCTCCTCTTTACCGATAGAAAAGCAGCCTTTAAATTAACGAAAAACGCACATACTTTTCTTCCTCTTCGTCTCACCTCTTTCTCTACAACACGCTGCAGTATATGGGTGATTCTCTGTATTAAGGTTACTTTTGATAGGAGCAAATTTTTTTGCAAATGTACTCTAAAACCGTTTTTTTCTTTCGTATTTGACCGATTGCTATAAAAGTGAATAATCTTAAGTTTTTGGGTCACTAAATTTTAATTTTTCAACAGAATTTCGAAATTCAAGATGGCTCATTCAATATGGCAGCTTGAAAATGAGCAAATAGTCTCAATTTTTTGAATATCGGCATCCTAAGGATTTAAGGTCGCTGAATCCAAATATAATAATTGAATTTTCAAACACAAAATTATCAATAACTTTTTCTGAAGAAACTATATAATTTATCGAAATTTTTTTCTGGTCTTATAAGATTTACAGCAAAGGAATACGTCTATGAAGCACGGTTTCATTTTCTCGTGTATTTCCTTATTTCTTTGCCACCGTTTTTGACATATGTTTTAATCAGTTGACCAATACTGAAATGGCAGTAATTTTTTTCAGAATTTATATAAATATTACTTTCCCAAAACTCACATAACCGATAAAATGAAGTCCCGCAGGATATTCAAAAGAGTACGAATACTTAAACATTAATTTCTAAAAGGATTAGAACACAATAAATGAAAACTAAAAACATCAAAGAAAGTTACATTGTTTTTGTGAGCCTAACCTATAGGGTGTCGGATTCAAAATACAATTTTTCCTAAAAAGAATAAAACGCATTTGAATTAAGGATTGTAATTTGTTCGAGATTTTTAAAAAGCTTAAGAAGTATTATAGATTCGAAAAATAATCCTGACTGACTGCTCATAGGTGGATCGCAGCTCATGATGCGATGCCCCAAATTCTTATTAACCTTTTCCTCTAAATTTATAAACGACAAAATTCATTAAAGATGCACTTAAGATGTGTTAGGTTACAATTCAACTATTTGCTCAAAGAATGACATTAATATTGGCTGAAATAACAGAATAAATTGTCAAAAACTTATCAAATTGTCATTACACGTCCATGGAAAAAAGTTTAGGGGAAACTTTTCAACTGAAAATTCTCTTGTGTTCAGGCGCGATGAAATGAAAATCTATATGGAGAACTAATAGTTTTTAAGACTCACTTTCAAAAGATAAAAGTCATGGGTCGAAAAAGAGTGCCGAACGTCCTAGGGTTCGGGATGCTGCAAATAATTTGGATGGAAACACTATGACGATTCGGCGAGACGATCGACGTTTTGGGTTAACGGATCGACGCAGGGATGACTTGCTGGATTGCTGCGATGCCAGCATTATCCCTGATCGCAGAGGTTACATGGCGCGCCTGCATACTCTATGGTGACCGAAACACCTAAAGCTTTTGTACGTTTCGCAATAGGCGTTGCGAAACCACGTCGACAACCTCTCACAATCAGGATATGTACGCAGAATGATTCCCCAATCGCTGCAAGAACAAGCCGCATACGAAGAAGAGAAAGGGACATTAAAACGAACCGCGGAAATCAGGCATCCCTCAAGGCAGGAAGGCGCTTTCAGGACAATTAGGAACAGCAACATCCAGGTTCCTCCTAAGGTCGAAGATCAATCTGAAATGGATGCCACCCTTCTGCACCATCCTTTATTCACTTGATGATGCGGCGGGAGCCTTGGCCGAATCAAATCGAAAAGTAAAGCCGATGACAGATCAAAAACCAACAGGCGCTTGCATCGCCTGAAAAAAGAGATTGAATGGGCTTGACAGAACGCGTCCCGTATTGAGTGTGTGATTGACTACATAACATCTGGTAAGCCTTTTACTGTAAGGGTACAAAAGTTCGGTCACGAGTTGAGGATCCACCATCACACATTGAAGAGCTTGAAGATGCTGACTATCAAGTAGCACATTGCTGACAAAATACGGGTGTTATCTGACGTGAGAAGGAGAATAAAGAAGAGTTGGGGAGGGGCCAGGGAGAATCAAAAGTTTCTCACTGACCCATCGCGCCTCTTCAGTAATCCCCTTGTTTCTGTCGAAGACCCGCCCAAGTCCGAGGAGTGTGGGACTTTTGGGAGAAAGATGCACGAAGTTCAATTGCATAGAGACACTGAGAACATCATGCGTTTCAAGGAGATGTGCGACAACCTGAAAGCGTCCGAGGAGCAATGCACATCAATCACTGCCGAAGAGGTGAAGAAGACACTGAGGGGCACGAAGAACTTCTCTACTGCCGGACCAGATGGTACCAAGAACTTCTGGTGGAAGAATTTTTTCTACACAGCCACATCTAGCCTGGATTTTCATCTCATATTTGAAATCAGAGATGCCCATTCCGAAGTGGCTGGTGTTAGGACGCATTGTAGTCCTACCGAAGTAAGACAACTTGTCCAACTCGAAGCTCGAAGGTTCATCCACACATAGTGGAATGCATATACAGATTGAAGCCCCTTTGGAAAACCAGATTTACCATTTTATCTGGAAACCTTCGTGTGACAGCTAACAACGTCACCTCCCAAAGAGGCGCTATTCAGGGCGACACGATGATCCCTCTCCTCTTTCGCATCACACTTCTGCCACTATCTCTTGTACTACGCAATTCTTATGGGTACCTTTGCGGCAAGACTAAAAATTGCGAGCATAAGGTCACTCATATATTCTATATATATATGGCTTCACGTTCTATACTTCTTGAACATAGCATCTCAAGGATGCTTTAAAGATCGACATGGGGGACAAACCAGAAATTGGTATGGACTTTGGATCGGAAAAGTGTGCCAAGATTTATCAAAAACCAGGACGATCTGCTAGCGTTTTCGATGACCCTGAGCTCATGGACAGGAGTGCTGTTAGATATCTTGGAGCTGGAGTGACCCACCTATACCTAGGCATGCCAGAGAGCCGCATTCGGGTTATAACATCAGTGAAGAAAGCTCTCTGAAGCAGATACAAGCATCTCCTCTGACAGATTTGATCTTCCAATCCGTCGGCGTTGAACAAGATATCTGCAACTGAAATGCTTGCCGTCCTGATTCTACTCTTTCAATTTGGGGTAGTTTCCTACAGGAAGCACAAGCTAACAGCCCTCAATATCGCAACGTGTAAGACCATGCATATGCAGAAGGACTTGTACATCAACTGATCCGTTCTACGCTTATGCATCCTACGCCTCAAAGGCGGCATCGGACTTCCAAATATCCAGTGTCTTTATGACCAAATTATCTTGGGTACAGCTCACATCGTGGCAAATAAAAGAGATCATCTCCTAAAAATGGTCAGGAACCTCGAGATGTTTGGCAAAAAAGCGTTTCTCTACAAAGCCACGGAGCAGGTGGCCAAAACCCTTGGCCTGGATCTCAACATCAGAAGTGAGGAAAGTGGATCACTCCAACTTGATGCCTCACTTCTTAGAGCTCGAGTACAGAAAGCAGAGGTCAACAGCTTTCTCGAACAGCTCTACGACAAAAAATGCACAGAAACTTGCACAGAAATGTAAAAGATCACTCCTTGTCGATGGCGTTAACGTAAGCTTTCCTTGAATCGTCCAGACTTATTTCAGGCACAGAAGGTTTCATCTTCGCGTGTCAGGACAGTGTCTTTCCCACCACTCTCGGAGGTGCGAAATTATGACTGGTACGAACCTTGAAGCCATATCCGCCTGCTAGAAAAATAGCAAGGCACTCGCTATATGGATGCAAACAACTGCCATTTTTAAGGCACTTTATGTCCTTGAGACTCATAAGGGTTTCACCGGCCCTTCATCGTGATCCCTCCCAGGGGTCCCTGCTGTAGTTCTTTGGCCAATTTTCTTAAAACTATATACATAGAATTCATTGCGATTCTGCCCTTCTGAAATCTTAATTGACTTTCACGTACAATTCTCTCATCTTCTACCTCGTTCTTTAATATTTCTGTCGAGACCATAGCATATACCTTGTAAACTGATTTCAAAAACGTCATCTTCCTGTGATTTTCTATCTTTTTCTTCCCTCCATTCTTGTATATCGGTGGCATCAAAACTTCCTTTTATTCCTCCGGAAATCCCTCCTATTACCACCACCTCTTTCAGTTTCCTTCTCGTTTCTCCACTACTGTAAAACCATCCCTTATTTCTTAGCTCATTACTACCCCTGCCTTTCTTTTCTTCACCCTACTGAGTTGCACTCCCATCTCCTTATCCTCTTAATCTTCCTCCTCTTCCTCTCTCATCTTTTTCTGCCACTTAACTAGTTCCCTTTTGTCTAACCCCCTAGACATTCCTTCAAAATACTCCTTCCGCTCTTCCATTTTCATCTTATCACTTACGCCACTTTCTCATTTTTATAATGAATTTTCCTCTCTAATCTTGATTCTGTAGCCCTTTTATCCTTCTCTACCTTTCCCTTTAATTCCACGAACACCTTTCACACCTCTAGTAAATGGACCTTCTGAGATTCAAATTTTTCTGTTTTTTCTATATATTTTTTATCATTCTTCCGTCCACACTCCTTTCTCAATTACCTCTCCCCAACTATTTTCTGCTGCTTGTTTGATTGTGCTTTTCAGCCACACCCATACCGGTTAGTGATCCGACTCCACTCTAGCCTCCATCTTTATTTTCTTTATACTCTCTCGCTCCTCAGTATTGACGATTAAGTTATCTATTACTTCATTCCCTCTCTGAGTCTTGTTTCCATTGCTGCACTGACCCTACCTTTTCCTTTTTTTTTGCTTCCTCTTGTAGTTCCAATCTAAAGCCTTTTGTAATTCACTTTTTGCTCTTTCCCAGTCCTTTTCTCTTATACGTATTTCCGTTGATCTTGCAACAAGACCACATTAACATGTGTTTCTCTTTTTGGTCCCCCTTTCGTGTTTCGTCTCATCTTATCTTGTTTTTTGCTCTCACGTTTGCCCTCACTTGCTCACGACATTTTCCTTACTTTAAGAAGGTATCTCTCCCTGCTTTAAATTTTTTTCTCTCCATTCCATCTATACCATACCTTTTGTGCACAAGGTTTTTGATACCCTAACTACTAAGAACCCTTTTACGCTTGTACGCTGTCTTCTTACTAGCCCAATTCTTCAACCTACCCCCAAATCTCTTTCGACAAACTCCTCTACTCTTACCCTTTCATTCCCCTCCTCCGCGGTTAGACCAGCTTTTGTAATGTTGTTTCCCTCGCTGTATCTCTCTATGCTCTGTTTGTTATTCACTCTTCCTTCTTTAAACTTTTCCAATTCCTTTCCTATTATTTCAGTTTTTTCCTTCACTCTCATCCTCTTCCTTTTTCTTCCCATTTTTTGTCTCTTCTCTTTACTGCTTTTCTGATAAATCCCAACTCTTGATTCGCTCCCTTCATTCATTTTTCGATGTATTCTGCTTCTTGGCCTTCTTTCATTTGCCTTATTTCCCCTCCTAGTGCCCTAATCTCTTTCAACAAAAATGCTAAGCCTGTCACCCCTATTTATTTTTCTGGTTGGTTCTTCTCGTCCTTATTTAGATTGTTCCCCTCCTTCCTCTGCATCTGACAGTTTCCTCCAACTTCCTCTTGTCCCTTTTTTCCTCGAATCTTCCTCCACCATAATTCTTCTCCATCAACTCCCCCTTTCATAATATTTTCATCCCCTCCTTATTTCCCTTCGTCTTTATTTGTCGATATTCAGAGCAATACGCTGCAATTCTTGGAAGCGTTCAGTGCCATTAATCTATACTGTCATTTAGCACCATGTACGGAGCTGGGGCTCTCTAGTTACTTGCTTTTTTTGAAACCGCTGAAACATCTGTTAATCTAGTGTGAGCAGGTTCCATTACAGGGTTATTGCTTGTCTTTTGTTTCTCTATTCGGAACCACGCAGCGCCCAAGTTGCTTTCGTTTGTTTCTTCCCAAACATCCTAACAGTAGTCAGCTATTCCTCTCAACTGAGGAACTTCGGTGTCTCGCTGAGTATTTTGCTCTTGGCTTAGTTCACAATAGAACCTTCTTTCATCTACCTGAAAGGTTCAGTTTTTCTGACTTCTTGCACTACTCTTATTCTACCAACGCAGTATAGCAGTAAGAACATCAAGTTTTTGCTGTTGGGAGACTATAATTTCACCAAAAATTTCTGGTGTCAATGCCTCGATGTTCCAAGGGTGGATAATTTTAGTTTCATGGTGTATCGGCTTTCTCGTTCAATTTCCTTCTTTATATTGAGACAATCGGCGGATTTCTCAAAGACTGAATTTGTAGGCCTAGTTCCACGATCCAACGTTCTAACGACTGCCTCCGCTGCACAATAAATCAGAGTTTGCACCATCAGCTTCAATTATAAATTCGACATAAACACCTTCCAGAGAAAGCTAATCAATGGGAGGCTGTTGTTCTACTTTGTTTTGACGGTAGCTATTTCAATCCTGAGGTTGCGCAAGAACATCAATAGCACAATGATGTTGTACTGTCTCACTGCTCACCACTTGATCTTGTAGTGCAGCTTCCTCCAATATTGACGTTTTCCCCTGCCCACTAAACCTGTTGTTTGATCTCTATTGCTCGATCTTCTGAGATAAGTAAATTATTTCTGATGTCCTTAACCTTAGTGATAAGATCTCTTACTGCAACTCTCTATATATTGGGATACTTCACAGCTAACTTTATCCTGAAATTTTGTCCCTTTTCGCGGTTAGTTTCAAACTTCGCGCTTTCATAATAGAGACGCATCAGTTCCTCTGTCATTGTTGTATTCCACTTGATGCTTTCTCGCAGTATTCCTATTGAGATGCTTGGCTGCAAATCGCTTACGCTAGCCAAAGCATCCCATCCACAAAGCACTCCTTTATCAGCAGGCAAAGCTGATGTTCCACTGTTTGACGTTTGTCGCAGATGTTCTTGCTGGCCAGATTGCTGATCACTGAGATTTGCCTGACCATCATACAGCTCACCGCCATTTCCGTCCTGCATGCTGTGGCCCCCTCCCCCTCAGCAGCTCCAGGGGCTCCTTGGCGATCCTCGGTAAGCAGCCGTCATTTGAATATATTCGAAAAATTCTCCATTTTTGTGGGTTTTGGTATCCCTCTTAGTCCTTTCCCCTTCATTCTTCGCCTGTCTGGCATGGGAATTCCTATCAGCAGCAGTTATACCGCCAACATAGTCGTTGAGGTCATGAGGGAAAAGCTCGAGACTTACCGCGACGCAAACGCGAATACATCTTCGGTGGAGCTCCCTCCTTCTTTTTTGCGTTTTTCAACTTTTTGAAGAATTGAATACGATTTTTGAAATTGCTTGCCGTGACATTATTGTAGATACAAAATTAGGTGCATGATGTAGTTTGGAGTTTGTGTTTTACCTCTGCAGTCCTTACGCTGCGGCCATTATCATGCTTTTCTTAACTATCCTATAATGAACGCTTTTACACTCAAAGATACCCAGGTATTTATATGACTCCCCCTCAGCCATTGCCTCGATGTGGTTCTCGTTCTCTTCCTCTATTTCTGCGATCCCTAATTCTCTCCTGATTACATGCACTGTTCTGCATTTATCTAGATCAAACTCTATGTGGATGTAATTGGAAAACTGCTTTGTGACATGGGTCATTTGCTGTAGTTTCTGGTTTGAACTAGTATACACTTTTAGGTCGTACTTTTACAGAAAATGGGTCAATTGATGACTACCCTCGTTATCATGTACTCTGAACACATGACATATGCTATTTAGTGTTTCGCCCAATTGATTTAATGCTAAACAGAACCATGATGCACAAGAAAGTCTCCTTAAAAGATACCCGTCGTAATGAGAATTAATCTAATTATCCTTGTTTGCTCATGATTAAATAGTTGATTCTTGTTCCCCAAAGCATCATCGCATGACGCATCAGTTCTTCTGATAGTATGTTACTCTTGTCGCAATGAGAGTAAACCTTATCTGCAATTACAGCTGTAAGGCACTCGTAAATCGTTGGGAGACAGGTTATTGGTCAAAATTCAAATGGTTGTTCGATGATCTTTTGGAGACACCTTGCCAATGCAGGATGCACACTCGTCAGGTTCTTGTACCAGAAATTGTGCACCACTTCCAGATCTGGTGCTTTCAAGTTTACTTGCTTTTTTCAAAACCGCTGAAACTTCTGAGTCTGTGATGTTAGTAGGCTTCGTTACAGGGTTATTGCCTGCGCTCTGTTTCTCTATTTAGAACCACGCAGCTCCTAAGCTGCTTCTGTTTGATTTTCCTCAAATACCCGACCAGTAATAAGCCATGCCTTCTCGTCTGTCTGCTGCCTTCTTGCACTACTCTTCTTCTATCGACGCAGTCTGGCAGTAAGAACATTAGGAAATAGCAGAGCAGGGTCGCGGTCAACATTATAAGAGCGACAAAGATGGTAATGAAGCACTAGTAGGGCCGCATTGTACCTGCGGCGATGCGTTATTTCCGCGAGAGTGGGACACCCAGATAGTATGTGCCGTAGGTGTTGAGAATGTATGTGACACGTTCTGCACCTGTCTCTGGAAACTTCTTGACATAAGATGCGCCTACGGTATACTAAGGTGGAGGTGACACTGTCCTGACACGCGAAAATAAAACCCTCTGTGTCTGAATTAAGTCCGGATGAGTTAAAGAAAGCAAACTTTAACATGATCTTTGTACTGATAGATTCTTCATGTATCCTTGTATCATCCCCCACTCACACCCATAAATGCTCATTTTGACCCTTACTCATAAAAGCGCGAATATCTCCGAAGCTTGAACCGGCCGTGAGGGCCGGCCCTTTTTCATATTCCACAAATGTAAAAGGATGGCCCTTGACATCTGTAAAATATGAATTTGCACATAGATAACGCAAATTTTATAAATAATACATCAAATATATGTAGGAAGCACAGTCGGATCTACGCTAGCCAACATTATTGCAACCAAGACGAATTATTCGTTATAGAGTTATTAAAGAAAGTTATGAAGAAGTAAGATCAGTAAGGATTAGGATGATATGTATCTTTAAAGGAAATATGTACGTTGGTCTGTTCGACAAGTGAGAAAACTTTTATACTCACAGTGGGTAGTCGACTGTTTCTAAGCAGACAGTTTTCGTGAAAAATGTACATTCTCTCGCCCCAGGGCCTCTTTTTGGAACTGTGGGTCGTCTTGAGAATCTCCTTACTGGTGATCGTGCTGTTTCTATTTTATTACAAAAAAATTATTCAATAGGACGTTAAGTCATTTGATCACAATTCTAAATTCGATAAAAAAAGTATTAATACGAAAATGAAGAATACTAAATATCTGCAAATATTTTTCTAATTTTTTTTTTACTCGTACGCGAAATTATCGTTTTTCGAAACATTTATTGCATGCTGAAGGGCGCCAATTATGAATACGAGCGGGAAAATAACTTTCTTGAACGCTGTTCTTGCATACTTCGTGCATGATTATTTTTCTCAATCGTTGCTCCTGCACTTTTCAATCCAAAACGCACTTCTCCACAGACTTTTATAAGCCGTTTAAGCGGTTTTCCCTATTGGAAGCAACATAGGAACCTAAATAGGATCCTATATAGGGACACATATGTTTTACCTATAGCGGCGACCCATAAGAAGGGACATAGGAAATTGGTTCCTATAGGATCGTAATGTTATTCACTTAATTAAGAAGTAAATATAAAATTTTGAAGAATAATAATATTAATAAAGGACCATAGTTAAAGTATACATGTACTTAGGCAATTCCACAGAAAAAAAAATTGCCGAAGAGCTGTAGCTCTCATAGAAAATTACTGCGAAGCGTTTTATTCCATTTTTTATAGTCACACGGGTTCCTATATGTATAGGAACCTATGCGTCCTACTCATAGTTGTTCTGTGTGTGGTGACGTATAGTATTCTATACAGGAATCTATATATGGACCTATATGGGTATTTTCGCCGGACAACAAACGAAGCTCCTTCCTCATGTTTGGCAAAACAAACGTTCTCTGCATTCCTTAATGAGAAATATCGCATGCAACAGAGACACAAATTGCAGTCCTGAATCGCATGAATTGCGGCACTCATCCAGAACTGATTACTTTCCACATATGTCACACAATATACTACTTTGTAACACCCATCTTTGAAGTAGGATTTTCCATGAAGTTTAATGATACGCAAAGTGTTTCATTTCACTTGAATGTATGAGAATGAGATTTGCACATGCGGGTCGGAAACATAGTTATTTTGAAAACCTTGGGTAAAGTTGCGCATGCGCACTTGAGAGATCAAGAACTTTTCACATCAGCAGAGTTTGGTAACAGCTATTTTTGATCCAAGCGCGCAAAATCGGTGATTGCTTACACACCCGAGCCAGCAATTAGCTGTCCGCATGTGTATCACACGCTATTTTTGGCAACAACCGTTCGAGAAAGTTTCGAGCTGAGGCTGATCCGTAACAGTGAGAAAAAGAGCCCCGTAACATAACCTCCAGAATGACTACATTTCAAAGTGCACATGCGCCAATATTATTCTCGCATCATCCACTGCAATGAGGTATCTTGCATATGATTTAGAGGCGTGTAAAGTCAAACTTTCGAGGTAGGTGTTGCGAAAAAGTATTTTTGAGATTCAGGGTCTTTTACAGGCTCATGTAAACTATAAATTATTCACCCAGGGTAATTTATGTAATTAATTAGATAGTTCTATCAAACGTCTTCTTGTTCAGACAAGGAACGTAATAAATATTGTAGAGATCTTCAGAGATTTTTTCTTCGACATTATCTCTGATAATTCCTGACATATTTTTATTCGAAGAAAATATCAAATCCAAAAGCAACATAATTACGGTATTACTATACTTATAAAAATACTAACCTGGAAAGACACTTTTTCTGTTTGTACTAGATGGCCTTCTTGACGAATGAGGACGATAAGGGCGTCTTCTTTTTTCTTGTCTGGCATATCTCAATTCCTGTGCCTGCAATAAATTCCCTCGTTTATTTATTAGCATACGAATAAAATAGCACTATCATTCATTATTTTAATACTCTATTCGTTGCACAAGTAATTAGTTTGGTTTGGAACACACTTTCTTGAAAATATTTTTTTAACGGATCCGTGTTAACCTGGATTGCCACGAGTATTAACTTTTGTCTGAATGAACTAAGAGACGTTACCCTCTGAGGACTCGTTGACAATAACGAAGTGTAAATCTAAGTAAAATTAATCGAAATATGGATTTGAGGATTTTACTGATCAAATGTTGATGGAATATACAAATTTTCAAATGTGGTCTGTGCTCCACATACAAAAATCAAATGTGACGGAAACCGGGAAAAAATTGTAGAAATATGCCAAGATTCAGGTTCACGTAGATTGACGATTTCCATTAAATCCTGGACCAAGAGCAGTAATTATCAATAAGAAGTAGACGAAATTCTGCCAAAAACGAAGAAAAATTAGCCTTCTACCTGGAATAGGTTTTGGGATGCGGTTTTTGAGAAAACCCTGACTTTTTTCGATTCTTTGCTGAAAAATACTTTTTAAAATTTACTTGATTGACCGTTCTCAGCCTATTTTCATCGGTGAATGATGAAATCTTATTCAAATAAGTCAACAAGATAAAATTCCATTAAAGAATAAACCATTGCATGGTATTTCATCACGAGGTCATTTAGAATAAAAAGACAGAATCATTCAAAACTAGAGCTGAGTATATTTGAAGTGAAAGGGGCGACGTTTCGGACGCTTATTCACCCTTTTCGAGCCGCTTCATAAAATCTCAAATTACATGATCATAATTCAGATAAAATGAATATAATCAAAATGAATAAGCTTTAAAATAAATTATAGGAAGCAATTATCACCGAAACAATAAATCTTTGAAACTACTTACGAAGAAATACCATTATGAAATGTTGTATACCAATGAATTGATGTGCATTTTATCAAACAAATTGTGATTGTTTAAGAAATGTGTGAATAATCAATTTGCCATTGACTATAATGCCCACTTTTTCAGCATTCAAGTAGTAAAACACTTCAACAATTTTCTGTAATATTCTTTTTAATTTAACAGTTTCGTAAAAAACAGTAGATGGAAATAGATTGTCTATTTAGCAAATTTTTCCTATTTCGTAGTCAAACAGAAACCAACAGGAGAAAATACATATAGAAACTTATAGAAATTCTATATGAATTCATAAGATTCTATTGGACGTTCAAGTACAATTATATACAGAAATCATAATATAGAATTCTCACACCAGACCTTGATTTGATATTACTTCATTCTATATGGAACAAGTAGAGCGGATTTATATCACAGGGTAAATACGGTCAAGAGCGACAAAGATATTAGTAAAGTACTTTCAGGGCTGAATTGTGTCTATGGACATAGGTCGCTCCAGTGTGAGTGGGACACCCGGATAGTATGTGTCCTAGGTGCTCAGAATGTGCATAACACGCTCTGCACCTATCGCTGAGAACTTCTTGACGTAAAATGCGGCTACGGTATACGGGAAAGCATGCTATTCGCAGATATCTTGTTTAACGCCGACAGGTTGGAAGACCAAATCTTTCGAAGGAGACGCTTGTATCAGCTCCGGAGAGCCCAATTTTTCGTGTGTGCCCCTTGACGATTCTCAAAGCCTGCGTAAGCTGCTCCGTTCCAGAAGCATCTTCAGGTCGTCCATATAAAATATGTGAGTGACCTAATGCTCACGATCGTTAGATCCACCGCAGAGGTACCCATGAGAATTGCGTAGTGCGAGAAATAGTGAAAAAAGTGTGTTGCAAAAGAGAAGAAGGCTCAAGGTGTCTCCCTGAAAGACGCCCTTCTGGAAGGTGAGGCTGTTAGTTGTCACGCGAAGTTTTCCAGATGAAATAGTGAATGTGGTTTTCCAAAGGGGCATCAATCCCTCTATGCATCCCACTATGTGTGGATAAACCCTCAAGCTTTCCAACAGACAGATGATAAGTCTATGGGAGGTTGAATCGAAAGCTTTCTGATAATCAATCCAGGCCATCGACAGATTGCGATTGTAGGCTGCAGCGTCTTTGGAGACGCTTGTGCCGATTAGCAGGTTCTCCCGATAGCCTGCTACGCCTTTTTTCGATCCACGTGTTTCGTAGATTTCTCTTCACACAGCACCAATGATCCAAACAATCCTGTCGTTCAGGATAGGCGCGATGGGTCAGCGAGAATATGTTGATTTTCCCTCCCCCATCCCTTCCTCTTCTGTATTCTCCATCTTGCGTCAGATGACAATCTTATTTTGCCCACAATGTGCTGCTTGATGGTCGGCAGCCTTGACTTGTTCAGTGTGTAATGGTAGATCTTCAGTTCGTGAGCGAACTTCCACGCCCTTACCGTAAACCGTCCATCAGATGTTATGTAGTCAATCACACACTGTATATGGGACGCGTTCTGTCTAGATCAGCCAATCTTCTTGTTTAATTGATGCAAGCGTGTTTTAATCTTTTGATCCGTCGCCGGTTTTACCCTCTGATTTGAATCGGCCAAAGCTCTTGCTGCATCATCAACTTAACAAGTAATGGTCCAGAGGTCGGACTCCTCCGAGAGATCCTCACGAATGGCGGCATACATTCCAGCCAAATCTTGGCGCTTAAGAGTAATCTAGATGTTGATGTTCTTCTTTGTCCTGAAAGTGCTATGATTTCTCAAGGTGAGCCTGCTCTCCGCGGTTGTTTATAATGTCGCTTCCTCTTCTTCGCCTGCAGCTTGTTCTTGCAACGGTTGGGGAACAGTACCGTGTACGTATCCTGTTCGCAAGAATTTCTCGGCACGCTTTCGCAACAACTGTTGCAAAGAGTGCGAAAGCTCTGGATGTTTCTGGCCCCACAGAGTGTGCAGACACGCCATGTCACCTCTGCGATTAGGATTAGTGCTGGCTTTGTAGCAATCCAGTACGTCATCCTCGAGTGAATCCGTCAATTCAAAACGGTTGTGTTATATCAAATAGTGGATGCAATCATGTAACAATGCACCTGCATGTGTTATAGTAGATTTAAGAATCATATCCCCCGGAAAGGGTAAAGAGGAAACAATAAGCAAGAACAAGGACCAGCAAGGAAACTTGTTCAATTAATCATTAATGTAAAATATCAGTGCATCTCATGACTCAATTCAAACGTACAGGCGAGGCGTGTGTCATCATATGGATTCGTGAGAAACGTACCATATTGCATGAATTCACTTCCCTATCTTCACCATAGAGATCAAGAACTATATAAACTCCAGATTTACCCCTGGTACCTGTCTTCATATTCCTAGCAGCTACATATGCAATTAACGTCGTTTTTCGAAGCGCGAAATCTCTGATTAGACGGCGAGTTTTCATCTCATTGACAAATAGTGAACAAGTAGTTGCTTAGTAAATCATGTTCCTTCGGCTGCGGTCAGATAAAGTCATCGCATAAGCCTTTATGGATGAAGTCCGCAGTGTTATACGCTCGTAAAAGAACTTGCGAGTAGTTTCGATTTTCTGTTAGGGTTCGGGTATCGCTCGACTGGTGAATGGACTTAGTATTGATCTGTGATCATACATACTGTACTCTAGCCAACCTAACTCTGCGTGGGGATCTTGCCGTTGTTTTCCGATTAAAGAGACGCAAGCGACAATGCCTATTTCTTCTCTTGCCCTTCGTGGAATAGTAAGGTAATGTAAGTTTTTCACCTGTATCAAACTGCAACTTTTGTACTCTTTTAATATTCTTTATGTTAAAATAAACTATCTTCATCTGAAATACATATAATTTTTATCACACAATACACTGACACAATCCTCATAGAAGTGCTAGTTACAACGTACTTACAAAAAATACTTAGTCAGGCTTTATCACCCTCACGTAATCAGCAATACTGGTCTCTTTCATTCTAATATTTCCAAACTACCCTCGCCTTAAACTCGGGACCTGACACGTGCAGCGAATTTCAAACTCGTTAGTAAGACCAACTTACCTCCCTTGTCACACAATATAGTCGGTGCAAAAAAATGTTCAAATTTTTTTCAGAAATTACTATTTTAAGAGACTTACATTGAGTTCCTTCTCCGTTTTTGATATTTTCAACCATTTTTTAAATGCCTTCAAAAGTGTGTATTTTTACTCACAAATCGTACTCAGAAAAGGTTTGGAATAGCGAAAAATGAAAGGCAGCTTTTTGTAGGTAGAACTTTCTATGGGTCTTTTCAAGAAGAACAATTTTGACTCCGAACCTTTTCCCGTATCTAGCATATTTTATGAAGAAAACCCCCAATTTAGGATATCAAGTAAACTAGACGCTATTTTGTTAATTCTTGAGTTTTTTCAAACTTCATTCTGGATTTAGAAAATCTAGGGAACCCTCCACAATGATAATTAAAAAGTTTAATATCTGCATTATTTTAAAATATACTGGATTTTCAAATACAAATTCCTGTTTTTTTGGAAGAATTTCTTTTCAAATCTCTTAGCACCCGAACCTTAAACTTTGCTTAGGTGGAAAAGAATACATAAGCCAAGTTGCATGCCTTCTTAACAATTTGAGTCCATTTTAAGTTGTTGTTTGTTTGAATCAATGAAATATTTGTTTGGCCTTACAATAAAGAATGAGTTTGTGAGTCTAAAACAAACATTTTTTTTTAGTTTTGACATTACTTTTATTGAAGCAACCTTACTTTTGGCGTTCCTCAGGGAAAACCGATGCTAAAGTATTACTTTCTCGAAAAAGTTTTGTCAAAAATGTACTCTATTTACATGTTATAAGACGCGTTTCTTCCGTCGACACTAGACATATGTGACTTCCGTGAAAAAAAGGCCCTAACAGTGTAAAATAGATTTTAAGGTTTTCGATGCTATCGATAGTGTCAGAGTCGCCCTTTCATATTAAAAAAAATACTTTTTTGTCGGAAAAATTCGAATTTTCATCAAACTGCAAAGTGAGGCGTCTGTTGACTATTTGGAGGCGCGCGGACGAACCGAGAAATACAAATCTGAAATTGCGTGTTCTTCGAAATAAAAACGCACTGAGTATAATAGGGCCATAAGGACAATCCGGGAAAAGTTCTTCGTAAATCGTGCGGTGACTCGGGCCTCAATCTCATAAATTTGTGTAACGACTCGTGCTGCTTCCATTGCGACCGGATCAACTTGAAATGAGCCGCGAATTTTTCGAGTTATACCCGTACCTCTCAATTTCGCAATTAGAGTAGTTTATTTCTTCTAGAACCTCTGAACTATATTGGTACCGTTTTTAGCAGTGAATAGAGCAATTCGCGCAGGTTCGAGTAGTCTGACTTCTTCCCGCATCTCAAAACGGTCCTCAACCTCTGAGCTACATACCACTCTTACCGGATTCCATCTTTCCTCTTAAGTTTGTATGTAATTAAAGCAAATTTCCATTCAAAATTACAAACCCTTGAACAGCCTAGGAAAGCTTCTGATTAATTCGCATCAGGGTCACGAGTTTAATCAAGTCGCTAAAGCCGGAGTGCACGAGACTTAAATCCTCCCGCCTCCCTGCAACACGAAGAAAATAGCGTCGTAGGCCAGCCGTTGAAAAATTGTTAAGGCTACGAATGAAAGAAATGGTAATATTTTTATTTGAAATTCAAAATTCATTTATTTCTTTGGGTCTTTCATTTGTGTGTTCTTGCAGCCCTTTACAGACTGTACCCAGAGCCGAGGCACCGACGGTACCGCTCTAGTTATGCCTCTGCTCATTATTATTAAGAGAATCTGGTTATTTGAAGTCAGATCACAAAATAAATATAGTAAACAGAATTTAACGTAAAACCATAGGCAAGCAAGGTGCCCACATCAACAGGCTTGTAGCTAACCCATATACCCTTCTTAATGGAGCTTTCAAAATTATACGCTATCTTGAATTAATTGGTATGTTTCGCGTTTTTCAACTTTTTTCTCGGGTGAACCCGGCATTTCATCATCAGCCACGGACTAAGGCAAGTGCCTGATGAGAAAATATGTTACGCATTTGACAACCCTGCCCTAAATCGCTATCACGAATTCCTACATTTCCAGAAACAGGACGCCCTTTTTCAGCCAAATATTGGATGCCTCTGTGTCCACTTCAAGTTGTTCTCACGTTTTGGGGTGCTTACCGTAGATAGCTCTTTGCCTCCTTTGCATTTCTTACTTCTTTATGGTTTCTACCCTAATATTCAACGCTTTTTCTAATGACAAGCTCAAGGGCGTGTAATCGGGATCTGCTTTACACATGTATAGCTTGTGATATACATATCTGTTTGATATCTACAACGCCGCTACCCCCTCCATGTCGTGATGGAACCACGATTTCAATCACCGAATCACTGTGCCCTGATTTCATTGACAGTATTGAAAGAATTCCTTGAAGCCAATCTGAGTCTTGTAGCAAAGGTAGTCAATAGGCTTTTCTTAACTATCGTATTCTGAATACCCTCAGACTTAAGAATACTCAGATATTTATATGACTCACCCAAAGCCATTGCTTTGATGTGATCCTTTTTCTCTTCCTCTTATTCTGCGGTCCCTCATTCTTCCCTGATTAAATGCCCTGTTCTGCAATTATCTAGTCCAAACTGCATGTGGATGTCATTGGAAAACTGCTTTGTGACATGGCTAACTTGTTTTAGTTTCTGGTTTGAACTAGCGGGTAGCCTCAGATCATCCATGTCATCTTCTGTACATTCTTCTATATCTTCTGTACCATCCTCGTTATAATGTACTCTAACCTCATGAGACATGCTATTTAGTGTTTTGCCTCGTAGAATCAATGCTGAACAGAACAATAATGTACTTAAGGAGTTTTCTTGAACTAGACACGTCATAATGCGAATTAATCTAGTTGTATTTGGTTGACCATGATTAAAATACTTAATTCTTGTTCCTCAAAGCTACATTGTGAGACGAAAGACGTCGATGATACGCCGAAAGATCTCATAAGCCTTTAAAACTTCAAGCAAGTAGTCATGTGGTACTGAAGGAAACGCTTGTTTGTAGCCAATGTAAGCCATGTGCAATTTTCTTTCGTATTTTCTAATTTCCGTCATGGCCACAGCGTCAATGGTGACTAGATCCTTACTGCCCCGCGTGTTTTTACGACATCCTTATTGTTCTTCTTTTATGATGTTATTCTGGTCGTAGTGAGAGTAACCATCATCTGTAATTACAGCTGTAAGGCATTTATGAATCGTTGGGACACAGGCTAATGATCGAAATTCGGATCGATTTTGAGCGTCTGGTTATTTAGGCCACATTCACGTGGTACTTTGAAGCATAAAGCCTGTCATCAAATCTGGATGTTCGATGATTTTTTGGAGACATCTTGCCAACGCAAGATGCGCACTCGTCAGGCATTTGTACCAGAAATTGTGCACCATGTTCGAACCGGGGGTATTTCACTTACGTGCCCTTTTCTGGACAGCTGAAATGTCTGAGTCTTCAATATTGGTAGGCTCCATTACAGCGTTATTGCTTGCGCTTTGTTTCTGTGGTTGTAACCACGCAGCTCCTAAGTCGCTTCTGTTTGTTTCTTTCTAAATGCCTGACAAGTAATTAGCCATGTCTTCCAATTGAGAAACTTCGGTATTTTGGTGGATATTTTGCTCTTCACTTGGTTCACGATGGAACCTTCTTTCATGTATCTGAAAGTTCTGATTTTGCTGTTTTCTTGCACTATACTTATTGTACCGACGTAGTCTGTCAGTAAGAACCTCAAGTCTGTGCCATTGCAAGTCTCTCATCTCATACAATATTGCTGGTGTCAATGTCTTGATGTTCTGACGGGGGATGATTTTAGTCACATGGCGCATAAGCATTCTGGTTACATTTCCTTCCTTATATTGAGTCATTCGACCCAATTTGCTCCTTACTTTGCTGACATTCATAGCCAACCTGATTTTTCATGATGGATCTCGTTCCTTTGCTGGGGCAAATACTACAATTATAGGCCTAGTTCTACGGCCCTACGTTCTAACGAATGCTACAGCTGCACAATACACCAGAGTTTGCACCTGAAACATAGTTAGTTCTGCGTTCGTATGCATTGGCAAAATCTTTTCGTTTAGGTGCCCTGCTAGTGCATGCAGATCCTTCGGGATGAACATCTATGGCAGAAAATGCCTTCGCGTTGGTTCTACATCTCTGAACTCTAGTATAGCTCGACCAAAATCCCTTTCAAGGTGCTGCAGTTTTTCTGGAATTTCACTGTTTACACCATCATCTATGTTATCCCTAGCATTTTCTCTGCCAGAAAATAAAGGCGCATTACATCTCTGTTCATATCCTATGACCATTTCAATTGTCTTCTTGGTTGCTGAATCTCTGCTACAGACTCTGGTTGAATCAAGCGATCTGGTTGTGAAGGATGTGGTGTAACTTGATCATGATGAGGTTGTGTAGGAACATCAATAGCACGATGATGTTGCATTGTTTCACCGGTCATTGCTTGATCTTGTGGTGCAGCTTCCTCCGACTGATGTTCATTATCGACATTTTCCTCCACCGACTCAACCTATCGTTTAATCTCTTACTGCAACTCTCTGTATATCAGGACACTTTATAGCGGAATCCATCCTAAAATTGTATCTCTTTTCGCGTTTAGTCTCAAACTTCGCACTTTCGTCCTAGAGACGCATCAATTCTTCTACCGTTCATGGATTCCAGTCGATGCTCTTCCACGGCCTGATTATCACGCAGCTCACCATCACTACCGTCCCGTATGCTTTGGCCTCCAGGGGTGGTTTCAGATAGTGAAGGCAAATTAGGTTTTTATCTAGAAATCTCTCAGAACCACTCAGATTTGCTTGACTTATTTTCAAACGTTGCAAATGTTGAATAGTGAAAACAGTACCTGTTAAAAAATTTTTGAAGTTCTTTATTCGAGATATTTTGAGGTTTGTGTTGATAAGGGAATTTTTCGTATAAAAAACATAGTTTGCGTTCGAAATAATATTCAGAAATTCACCACCAACTGTGACTTTACAGGAACGTGAAGGTTGCTTTTTATTCTTCTCTGGGATCCTATATAAATGACAAAATATTATCACTAACAGAAGAGCACTAACCTTAAAAAAAATAAAAATTCAAGATACGTTTCTAATTTTTTTAAATGGCAACGAATATGAAACACAAATACTTCTGGTAATTCTTCCGATGCATTTTCAGAATTTTCATCCATATTAGTTTTTCTTGTGACCATGCTACTCGCCGAAGTCCATATTTTGGTGTTGTTGCTTCTCGTATTATTTTCGACGTTAATTCGAGGTTCCAGCTCTACAAGAAAGGTTGTATGGTTGTTTGGAATCCCTGAGGTGATAACATTTTTCGTCTTCAATTTTTGTGATGCATATATGCTACGTCTAGTTGGTACCACGTCTCTTATTTCCTCTGGTTGCTTTTGAAATTTAATATCCTGTAGGAATTAATATTGATCATTAATAGAGTCCAAAGGAAACATGTTTATACTCGTTTTCGAAAAATTATGCTCTGAACCAAAAAAAAATTATCCAATACCTAATTTTCATTTGTATGTATATGTCGTAGGTACTACAAAATTTTAAGTATCATGTACAAAAATACGTTTACAAAAAGCTCATTGGCGATTTTTAATTTTCTGTATAAACGTTTTTTACTTGAAAATGAAATTTCAACAGTTTTGTTGAACCTGCACTTTCTGTTAATCAAAGAGAAAGATATAAATCATTCGTTGCAATAGAATTCTAGCTTGCCATTCAATATTGCTTATAAACAAGGTTTTGTCAATTCAAAATAATGCTCCTATACAAAGACAAAAAGAAAGTCCTGGGAAAAAGTATACATTCAAGAAGAAAATATTGTTGCTTATAAAATTAATCAAAAGGCTGTATTCATACCGAAACTCCGGTATGAATTCGGTAGAAATCATGAAACAAAATTAAGAGTAATTCTATGCTTGAATTTCAGATTTTTCCAAATACCTAAAACGCTCTAGGACTTTGGAGAAATGACCCGAAAGTGTTCTCAATTCCTGAACACACCAGAAATTTAGAGAAAAGGTAAAACTTGAATGAAAGATTTTCTTCAATCCCGGAATATAGCTAATTCCCTAGGTTTTCAGCTAAATCCCTAATTTTTCTAATAAACTACGATGTATATATTCAGTTTACAATCAAAATTGTATATAAACATCATGCTTGCCTAAGGCGAGCACATACTTCTGGATGTGCCGTGCACCAAGGGATATTTTGGATGATAACGTAATTGGGTATGATTCATCGCAACCACAAACTCTGGTTATTGAGAAGAGATCGTTATATGGAATTGTGAAAGTAGTAGAGCTATACCGCTCAGATGCGACTTAACGACCGAGCAAAGTTCTGTTTCATACTAACTTATCGACAATCGGTATAACCATTAGTCGGTGAGGTAGATTCGCGTTTTACAAAGTCAGGGTCAATATTATTATTTTCGGGTTTGAGTGATAGGTGATACTAGGACCTGTACTGGATCTATTGGCACTATACTCATGTCCTGAAATCAAACGGAAGTAATTATATTTCATATTTGACGATAAAGTATAACACGTGCTCTTATGCCACTAGCATGACAACTGTAAAGCGAAACCTCTCGTTGCCATCTAGCAGGTGGAGATCTCCTTCTGCGAGGGACCTTCTAGACTGACCAGTAAAAATACTACACTGTGAAAAAAGCTTTGGTGATCGTCATAATCAGTTGTAATTTTACGTCGAGTGTTTTTTCAAATCACAATGTATAACCTGGTAAATTTGCCAGTGCCGCACATAATTTCACGATCTAGTCTAATTTCACCTCATAGCACTGTGAAATAACAGAGCGATGTAAAAGTCTAACGATGGAAATTATTCGATTCACATGGATTCACAGATGGCGCCTTGGACTTTATCATAAAATAACGTCCCACAGCCTCTAATTTTGCTTTAATAATGATAGGTTCTACGTGAATGAAAAAATAGGTTTTTTTTCAAAACTGAAATGTGGTTCTGTCAATTTCCGTCCTGCAATTTTTTCAAGCGTGTGTAAACTTGCGTCCTTATACGCGTCTCGAACAATTTTCATCATGCACGATGTGAAATTACACCAACTTTTTTTACAGTGTATACTATCTGAGCTTTTTTTGTAAATTTATCAGCAAACAATCTTTTGCTGTTAAGCAATTTATAAATCTTCCGTCCTCTTACATTTTAAACGGACCTCCTAAATGATTCTGCGGAGGGGACCTCAAGGTTTTTAGTTACGCAACTTTACTTATCATGTTAGTTTGCAGGATTACTATCTGAAATTATAATGATAATACTCTCATTTGGTACTTGGTAGAATTTTATTTTAATAACCATAAGAAACCATAAGAAATGTATATGAACAATTTTTTTGAGATACTTAAAAAATACCCTTTTTATTTTTCGCATAGTTTGGCTGGAAAGGCGTCGTCCATAAGTGACGTCACGCTGTTAGAGGGAGGGAGGGGGTTCACAAAAACGTGTCGCTAACGGTATGATGATACAGAAAAACTTGGAAAATGCGCGACAAGGGGGGGGGGGTACAAAACGTAGGAAATTTGCGTCACGTCATTTATGGACGACGCCAGAATGGCATTCTTATTTGAATAATATTTTTCAAAATTGAAACAAAAACTATGCGTTTCATCAAAAAATATTGTGAAACAAATTTTTAGATCTTCTTAAGATGAATAATTTCTCTTGTCAACATTTTTTTCTTATCTCGCGACGTTTGGCTCAAAGTTCCCATTTTCGATTTTCGATTTTTTATTCGAATTTTTCATGTGTAAAACCACAACCGTTGGTGAAAGAAGGCTGGTTAACGCACTTGACCTTTGTTTTTAGCCCTGGAAAGTGTGCCAAAGCACAATCCAATCCTATAATTTTTTCGAGAATTATCCTGCCTACGGACTACTACTACTACTACAAACTACAGACTACAGACTACATACACACAGAACCCCACTTAAAATCCCTATTTTCTCACTCAGGGGGTCTCAAAACATGGAGATTTGACCAAAACTAGTGATATAAATTTTACATAAAACTAATGCCTTCTCATTAGGATGAGTATGTAAAAATTGAAGAAGGCAATGAAAAAATAAACGGAAAAATGTGGGCGCCCGAATAACAAAGACCCATATGGCTGGTATAGAGTTACGTATAGGCCCAGATTGCCGGAAAATTTTTTCTGCATTCAAAGCCTAAAACGAACTTTTCAGGTTGAAAGACGATTAACTGAAAAATTACTGAATAAAAACGAAGAAATTAAAATTCGAATACTTCCGGCATTCGTCTCCTTCATAATTATATAAATGTATATATTTTTCAAAAAGTCGTCTTTTAGTTGTAAAAAACTCATAAAATTAACGATGCGGGGCGAGAAATATATTTGGACCGCAGATGTCATTTTAAAATACTCTCTCACTATTGTACGCTTTTTTACTAATTTTTTTTTCGTGATTCGTCAGATTCATGCTACTGTCGCGCTTGGAAGTGACATGAATCCAGTTGCGAACAGGCCATTGTCATAGGAGATATCATAGTGATTTTCCAATAGATGGTAAGGCAAGGCCCTTGCACGGCTAACGTTCGTATGGATACTCTGTCTCTTATTTGCCTGTTCTGTAGAGAAATAGAGCATCCGTTCTGTCAGTGCGGTGTCGTGCATTTAGGTTTGTGTCTATGATCTTAGATACACTAGATGGTAAATTGTCCATCTAATTGCATAAGGTCGTAAACCACGAAAATGAAATTTTACAGGAGAGGAAAAATTCTATTGTGGGGTTAAGCGTTCAGAGGGGCGTAACCCACTTGCTTCACAAAAATACATATTTCAAGAAAATAAAACGTATTCTAAGCACAAATTCAAATGAAAAAGCCTTATAGTTATTATTTTTTCTATTTGAAGAAGCTTAATTGTTTTAAATAAACGTTAAGAATTAATTTGTATTATTTATTCTATTACGTGTGAGTTAAGCGAAAGAAACAGAAACAATTACTAATACTTACCATCGGTAATTTCCGTTTTTGCAGCAGTTTCCATTATTCCTGGACCATGATTTTAATGATACAGCAAAGATATATCGAATAATATCTTTTAGGCTCTGTTAACAATGTCACTTGACGGGGTTATGTAATTTACGTTGTAAATTGTTTTTCTCAAAGTGGGATACGACCTTATTTTGCATGTGGCTTATGACTTTATCATTCTGAAAGTAGTGTCAGCTCGGTGGGACCGTGGAACAACCCTTCATGTTCATCAGGCCTTACTGAAGTAATGCGTAATTTTTGGTTTAGAATATTACCGGTAATCGATGCGCGGCGGTATAAAGTATGAAATGCAGTAAAAAATTCATTTTTGAAAATGGTGTAGTTTGGAACCTCCAGCAACTAGATGGACGAAATGATGTGGGGCCACAAGCGGGAATTTCGGTCACGCGTGTGCGGATGATGCTAGCGATCACTTGTTGTAGTTTGCTTTTGCGTAGCATTTGGTTTCTGCGACATGTTCTACAGTTTCACGCTCCAAAAATGCTAATGTGGTTCTGGTTCAATATTTTTGAACTTTAGTAATTATACAAAAACTATCAAAAATTGAATCAATGAATCACGTGAAAAAGTGAATTATATGGAGATGTGAAGTGTATAAAATTAGGGCGCTGTCCCATGGCAGCATATTAGCAGAGTACGAATTAGAATACAACCAATAGTAAGCTGTTTCTTATGTACAATACACAAGAAATTGCATTCCTATTGGTTCGATTCTAATCCGACTCCGCAAATCTGAACCCGTGGGACTGCGCCCTTACATTTGTTTTCCGTTATGTACACACACACACATGTATGTAGAATCATCTCGCTTAACTTGTCCGACCAATCTGTGGCCGGCCTCGCGGTTGTTCTCGCTTGAATGCTTCTGCCTCCCCTCCCTGAGTGTGCCTTGACGCCCTATACTCAAGGTCTTCGCTCGGACATTCAGCGCCGTGTCAGAAATCATTTATATCGCGACTCTCTGGGCATGTAATTTTGTACGTGTGTCGGGTTCAGAGACTCTACATGCGGTCCTGAGTGCCTACTCACTCGTTGCATTGAATCCGGTTGAAACTAGATTTTAATAGCCTCCGCAACCTGGCCGACCAGACCCGAGGCTGGCCAGGTTACGCGAGCTGAGTGTATACTTATTATAATGAATCCCGATTCAATAATTTTTAAATTTTATGCCATTTCCAAAACGAAAGCTCATATAATGGTCATTCACTTTATAAAATGGATAATTATATTCTCATTCACAAGCAGCACATTTCCAAAAAATTTTGAATATATTATTTTGAATTTTTGGTAATCGAATTGGCTTTGGGGTCCCATGATTGAATACAATTTAAATTTCTACAAACGTTCTGGCATACGATAGTCACTCAACTAAAGAACTAAATTTACCAAAGTATTAATTTTGTAGACATATTTAGTATTGAAAACATCCTTACTTGTACTTTTTTCAGAAATAAAATTCTTTGTGAAATATTTAAAACTTTAAACTATTTCGAGATTTTCGAAATATTTGAAATATCTGTTTATTCTCCTAAAATCTTTGATACCTTTTGTAATCATTTGAGATCTTTGAAAAAAAAACCTTTTAGAATAATTTGAAATGTTTGAAATCTTTCGAATTCTTGTGAAACCTTTTGAAATCTTCAAAATTTTCTAAATCTTTAAAGTATTTGTGAAATCTCAAAAATTCTTTGTTAAATCCTTGAATCTCTCGAATATTATGAGATTTTTGAAATCTTGGAAATGTTTTTAAATTTTCATGAAGCTGTTGAAACCTTGTGAATAATTTTAGGTCTTTGTTAAATATTTCAATAAATGACAATCTTCTACAAACAATTTTGAGACTTTGCAACTTTGGATCATCTCCTTGTCACATTTGCATTCAATTAAACAGCTCGTCATTACTTCTAAATTCATAAAGTTACCAAAATCAACCAAACAACAATTTGCGATTCAAAAGAAATAATTTTATGACACTTTACAATTGTTACCATCTCTTCGTCATAACTTACATTAACTTCAACCACTCGACATTAGCTCTCAATTCAAATTCAGTCAAAAAATGTTCTTTTAAATTACTAAAGTCAACCAAAGAACAATTTTTGCATCCAAAGAAATTATTATTTATAAGGTTTCGTAATTTTCATCATCCCTTCGCCACAATTTGTATCCATTTCGAACACGCGCAATTTTTCATTAATTTTTTATCACACTTCGTCTCTATGTAATCAATGTTCTGAATGACTATTGTCCTACCAAAGTCAACTAAGAACTAAACTAACCAAAGTAATAATTTTGTAGATATATTTAGTATTTTAAACACCCTAACTTGTACTTTTTTCAGAAATAAAATTTTTTGTGGAATCTTTAAAACTTTGAACTATTTCGTGATTTTTAAAATTTTTGAAATCTTTGTTAATTCTCCTTTAAACTTTGATATAGAAGTGTGCAGTCAGTCAGATAAAATATCCGACAAACGATCCGCCAAACGATTCGCCACAGGGCGCTTCAGGGCAAATCGGTTGTCTAATATTCGAATCCGATCGTAATCGGTTCTTAAATCCGACAATTTCGGTTTTGAGAAATCCTACTTATGAAGTAACTTAAGTAGCTTCAATTTTTTTTTATTTTTAAAAAGTCCAATGTTCCGAACGTGCCCAAATAAGTTTCAATTTGCATTGGAAATTCGATCAGACTGAGTGGGCACCTCTACTTTGATACCTTCTGTAATAATTTGAGATCTTTGAAATCTTTGAAACAAGAAACCTTTTAGAATAATTTCAGATTCTTGAAATCCTTTTAATTCTTGTGGAACCTTTTGAAATCTTTGAAAATTTTCTAAATCTTAAAAATATTTGTGAAATCTTCAAAAATTTTTGTTGAATTCTTAAATCTTTTGAATATTTTGAGATTTTTGAAATCTTGGAAATGTTTGTGAATTTACATGAAGCTTTTGAGACCTTGTGAATATTTTTGAATTTTTGTCAAATATTTTAATACATTACAAACTTTTACAAACAGTTTTGAGACTTTACAACTCTTTATTATCTCCTCGTCACATTTGTATTCAATTAAACAACTCGTCATTAGTTCCGAATTTATGAAGTTACCAAAGTCAACCAAACAACAATTGTCGGTTCTAAAGAAATAATTTCATAAGACTTCACAATTGTAACCATCTCTTCGTCATAACTTACATTAACTTTAACGACTCGACATAAGCTCTTATTTTAAATTCAGTCAGAAAATGTTTTTCAAAATGACGAAAGTCAAGCAAAGAACAATTTTTGCATCCAAAGAAATTATTCTTCATAAGATTTTGTAATTTTTAACACCTTTTTGCCACAATTTGTATCCATTTAAATCACGCTCAATTTTTCATCAATTTTAAATCACACTTCGTCTGTAATTAATCAATGTTTTAAATGACTGTTATCCTGCCAAAGTCAACTAAAGAAATAAATTTTCCAAAGTAGTCATTTTGTAGACATATTATGTATTATAAACACACATACTTGTACTTTTTTCAGAAATAAAATGCACTGAAAAGGGCCACTATCATCTGCCGAAACGTTTGAAGCCTTCTAAATTGTATTCAATCATTGGACCCTAAAGCCAATTCGATCACCGAAAATTCAAAATAATTTTACGATTGAGGGTAAATATAATCCCCCTATACACATTTTTGAATATAATCTCGTAATATATAAACTCGTATAGATGGCCATTTTTCAATCAACATTAAAACCTTGACCTGTGGAAATAAAGTCTGACCCTTCGATTAGTTAAAACTGGAAGGAAAAAGGTTTTTGATCAAGCAATTGAGAGTGGTGACCTTTGAGTCCCTGTGTACTCGTACCTGTGTGACTACACGTGTACCTACAACTATACGTGTACCTGCAAGGTACACACGTAATCATTTCTTGGATGTCATTGACAATTCAGGAGTAAAAAATCTTTTTGCCACAGATTGGATAAGTCTAATGCTGTCAGATTTAAGTACAGAAGCGAAAAGTTGTTTAACTGACTTGTTTTCCTTAAATATTAGTTGAAAGTAGGTAATCAAATTCAGTGATTATAACGCATTTGATGCAATAATTTTGTAGATATTCCTTCTGGCTTCCTGCGCACACCGACCAACTGTGGCTACCTTTCCCCTACTTAAAGATTTCGTTTGTTACTGAAAATATTGACCGGTTTTCATCAACCTTTTTTTCATTTTTTTTAATTATATAAAAAAATTCAGCTAATTACAGTTTAATTGAGTCATGTTTTTATAATTTCCGTTTTTGTAACTGGCCATAATCTCATAACAATTGAAGGGCCATCTATTGCAAAAAGAAGGAAAGCAACCTTCTGCTTGCAACGGGGTGTCAAGGTGCGTGCCTAAACTACTGTGCACTGTTGCTTCTCAAAGGAATAGTATTTCGAAAAAATAAATCATCTGCGTGCAAAATTTAAAAGCGACCGTTATAAACATAATACTCCTTCAAATATAATCCACAATTTTGGGAAATTTCATAAATACATGCTCGCGGTTCTTATTTAGTTTTTCGTGACTATGCTGCTGAACAAACACGTATTTGCTTGTTCTCGTAAAAGCTTTCTTCTTTCGTGATGGTTGTAAGAGCGATATACGAGATACTTGATCCACTTTTTTGGCACATAAAACCAGTAGTAACAAATTCGACTAAAACTTATTGAACTAGAAAACAGGGAAGCTTTAGGCTGATTACGATAATTGAAGAAATTGAGTACACATCAAAAGAGCTGCAATATGCATCATACATTGCACTTGGACAACAATCAATAGGCATTATTTTTAACGGATTTTGGCAGCATTGACTTTCTTTGAGTCAAGTAAACATACAGCTTATTTTCGAGAATTACAAAGCAGTGTATTCGGCCAATTCTCATCTGCTGAATCGTTTCTCGAAAAACAATTTCCCCTGCACTCTGATTCATTTTTTGCAGTAAGGAATTGATTGGGGCATGCCGATCCAGACCGCTGCGATCCGTACTTGAAACTCAGGGATGCTACAGTTCAGGGAATTCCAGAAAGACAGGAAGAGTAAGGGTATTTAAAACTGGTCAGGAAAAGTCGAGGCATGTTAGGGAAAACCTGAAAGTGTCGGGGAATTTAAAAAAAAAAATGATATTAAAGTTGATAAAATTCTGTATTACTTTTGTCAGTAAAAACGTTTAAGGTGAATTTAAAAACAAACATTTTTCAGGTTTATATTATTAATCTCCTAAGTTTAAAGTTATTTTGATGCCTCAAAGAAAACTTCATAACGGTAGAGGAAAATGAAAAATTGTTCAGAAAAAAGTCAGGGAAAGTCAGGTAATTTCGAAATTGCGATTTTGTAGGAAACCCTGAAGGATGCGGTCCCCCAAAGCAATTTCAAGATTCTTTACATAGCAATTTAAGTTTTCTCCTTTTAAAAAATCAGCACACTTTTCAATATAAATACAATTTCCATCATCAACATACTTTTTATTATAATAAGATTCAAAGAGATCATTATCACTTCAGTCGAGAATAACTGTAAGACTTTTCGAGAATTCTGTAGTTTCAAGGGATTTGCCTCTAAACTTTTCTCTTTCCTCAGTCATCTCTTCCATTTCAACAAAGAAGTCAATATTTTTAAAGTTAAAATCAATATTATGATCATCATCATTATAACATTCATCATTATCAATATATACACTAGAAAAGTCATTATTAGTATTAGTCAGAGTATCAATTTTAGATTTCTTAAGACTTATTTCAACTGTCCGAGGAGTGATTATCTTGATGTTTTGAGTTTCATAATTATCAAAATACAGACCTTCAATTTAAACATTTTCAGAATGATCAACTTCCTCCAATGATTTCAATTCCGTTAAATTTTCAGTTGATTAATTATTTCAACCTGGGATTGTGAGTAATTAGTTCTGAAATTTATATATGGGGCGCTTGTGAGCACAAAGCCTCAGTTTCCGTCCGATCATACTCTTATATACACGCACCGTGTTACACTCTCTTCGAATAAATTGATTTTAAATTACTTTTGTCTTACAAATCAGAAGTGAAATACGACCTGTGTACCTAAATGATCGCGAGGGTTTTTTTGCCAACTTTCCGGTTGATTAAGGTACCGAAAAAAGCCTCAAAAAATAACTTGCCGAGTGGCGCACCGCGCGGTGTGTCTTTTTGAGGTTCGCGCTTGTGAATTGTTTTGTAAATTATCCCTTTCGATCTGAAAGTGTTTTTCCACTGCTAATGCCTTCAAGGAGAGAAGGCCTGCTTCCGTCTTTATTTGCTGGGAAAGGAACAATCAGTGAAAGTGAAATGTACATGTGACCACTTATTGGAGTATGAAATGGAGGCTTGAACGCCGCCAAAAGTGAACGAGCGGCAGCATCCTCGTCGCCAGTGTCCCCCAACGTACTAATGTTTTCCGAGTGAACCTAATCTTTCATACCGAAAGTGAACTAGTGGTAGCATACCTTTTGCCTGTGCTTCTCAACTCGATTCTGCTTCGAAAATGAACCTAATCTTTCGTTCCAAAAGCAAGCTAGTAGTAGCATACTAGTCGCCAGTGTTTTGCAAATCACTTTTGCTTTTAGTGTGAATATAACCTTCCGTTTTAGACGGCGCTTCTGCTGTCATTCGTCATAAGTGAAAATAACCTTTTGCTACACTTCCGTTCTTCCGCGATTTAATTTATCTAAATAAAAACTTCTGCTCTGCTGCCATAAAATGGCGCCAAAAATTAACCCTTCCATGTTCACATATAGTACATAATGCTAAAAGAATTGTTGAAGAATTTTGATTCGTCGACTTCTGGAAACAAGGCAGATCTAATAAAACTCCTTACGGATCATGTTACCACAGAAACCTGGATGAAAGAAGCATCAAATATCCAAGGTCTCAAAACTTTAGATGATTCTAGCACAGATTCAGCAGAAAACGAACGAAGGAGTATAGGACTACTTTAAAGACAGCGCGATCTACTTCAAAGAGAATTACATTTAGCTCGAAGAGAAAAGAAGTTGCTACGAAAACCTCTGAGACTTCAAAATCAGGAAGTTAAGCCTCATCATCATATGAATATCTCTGCGCTAAAAGAGTTTTGAAGTGATTACAAAGGCGTGAGCTCCGATTATAACAAGTGGAAAAATCAGTTTGATTTTTCAACAGAACCTATGACCTGGATGATGCTCATGCCCGCCTTCTGTTTGCTGCGAAACTCAAGGACAGAGCTTTACAATGTTCCCAGTCTGAAGCTGATTATGTCGGTGTGTCAGTGGCAAACTAGTTTGCAGAGATTGCGACGATGTTCGACTACCGTTCGAACGAATTGGCACTTCTGAAAAAATTCGAAAACCGAACGCGGAAGATTTCAGAGTCATTTGATGACTATTTCTACGAGGAGCTGATTTTAGCAAATGCAGCATTTGTTGCAGACGAAAATTTGATCGATTACCTGATTTATGGAGTCCCGGAAGCATCGCTCAGAAAGGATTCAGCTGTTTGAAAAAAGAAGAATCTTCTGCAATCTTTGGAAGAAGTATCTTTGAAGGATGAGTGCAAAAGTATCCACGAAAATAAAAGAGCACCCCTTTCGCTAGCTCAAACTCGGAAGGCGAATCGAAGGATGTGAAGTCCTGCAAAAATAATTCATCTCTTCATCGCTGTACTTGGAGCAAGTTTGGTCTACTACATGGGCTGAAAAGTCTTCGGCCTGACAATGAAAAAACGATATTTTGAATGAAAAATTGGCTTTATT
>JAUMHM010092239.1:0-26249 GCA_032362435.1 Melikaiella ostensackeni
CTCGTAATGTCACCGCGCAGACAATACTTTTACGCGTTTTCGAGCGCTCAGCGAGTTATTGCATCCAGGGGCTCATATTGTTCCATTCAAAATAACAAATATGTGCATCTCAAACTCAAGAATAACTCAAATGCACCATCCACTGATCATGCTTAAATGTTAAAAGCAGGTTTAAAAACTGCTTTTCTTACGTTTTTATTGCCCAAGCTATGTCGTCCCAAAATAGGTGGTTGACATATCCTTCAATAGGTGTATCACAGGAATGATACATTTTTCTTCTTTGCACAATTGTAAATGTCATCTTCATTAAACAGGGGTGGATTCACTGTGCGATGACATAGCTTGACATGTTTCTTGTTTTTTCTCATAGAGCAAAACACATCATAGTCTGTTTTTACATCTCCATAAGTTTTTGAAGCCATACAATCACGGTGGACGAGCTCTTAAGGTTCTGAATATTACAGAACAATAAGGACAGGGATACATTGATGCAGCAGTTTGCATATCGTTAACAATGAGTAAAAGCTGAACGTATGAAACGAACTTCAAGGGAATGTTGTTGAGGTTAGTCAATTTGGATAAAAGATCAATATTTTCGTATGTTTCTTTTATTTGAGGTTCTGTGTACAGAATTATCAACCTATAAACATTGGTCAGCTTTTCTTTCCTACCGGTACTACCACCTTCAGAGTATAGACTTCTCGATTTCATAGGAAAATTTGAATCTGTTTCTAGATCTGAGTCATCGACACCACAACATAATTGAGATAAATAGTTTTCTGAGAGAACCGTCATGCAGATTTAAAAAAAAACCGTGACCACCATCGGGCATTACTTTAATGACGTAATCGCCGATTACATTTCGCTCTTTCAAAATAGTTTCCAACAGTTTCTCAGCATATGCCCAAACATCAGGTCTTCTTTTCTTTGAGCGTCGCCTTTTCTGTACCAAATTAAAAAATGCCATCCTTGTAAACATCTTGTAGTGTTTTGGATTTTTCTGAAACATATTCCATATAATATCCAAGCACAGATTTTCGACCCGAAGTACATCTCAGAAAGTTTGCCATTTTTTTCATCTGCTTGCATGATGCACCTGTATTGACTTGGAAATTATCCAAACTTTCGACAGAGAAGACTACATCTATTTTCTTCTTTATGTCCAGAACTAGCCTTGATTTAGAACCTGAAGTACTCTAACTAAATTCTATATTTTGGTAGCTACTAGTACCGTTGTTGTCACTCTGCGTATCATTTTTTCGTTTTAGTATTGAAGTAATGACTTCCTCTTGATGTTTCTCTGGAAGTATTTCTAAAAAGTATATCACATTTTCTCGAGCCCTAGCGAAAGTCCCACAAGAATGATTTACACCTTTGTCTGATTCTTAAAAACACTTTTTACAGATCTGAATCAATTTTCTTGAACCATCAATTACTTTTTCAGCTTTTGACTGATGTATCATACTTGATGTATCATAAAGTCCATTAGATTCATCAATGTAAATAGAAACTTGACGTTCCTGATTTCTGCTTTTCTTCACTTTTATGTGAGCCTTGAATCTTCCTGTTAGGAATATATAACAGTTACATGTATTGCTATTGGCCCTGGATTGTTTCGGTAACTTTATGTCTTCATAATTTGGCAAAGATGGTAAAGGTCTTTTGAAGTCATTTTTTTATGTTCAAAAAGGGTAATGCGACATATTCCGTAAACGCTTAATAAAAACTATGATTCAGATATTTTAAAATCTTCATTTATAAATTTTATTTTGAGATTTTTTTTGTTTATACGTAAAGAATTTGGGCTATTCTTTCCAATGATGAACTTTTACCACATGTTGTACACACTATTTTTCAACGAATACTGTGAATTGAAAACGTAAAGAAGGCAATCTTTGTAACTTATGTTAACATTTTCTATGATACAGTTATTTTTCAGCTATCAATAAAGGTTTCCAATGGTTTTATTTGAGCTATTCTTGAGTCTGAGATGCATATGTGTGTCATTTTGAATCGAATAATGATCATGTTACGTGCATAGTCACCGTATTAATTATGATTAAAAAAAAACAAAAATTTGATTCAAAGATATTTCGGGAACATGATCAGCTGCGATTTACGTGTTTTCATTTTTTTAAACCTAAAATGCATACAGATGAAGAATCGTAGCCAGATTTTGTTGACATTTTCATCATACCTATGATTGGTTAAAGCTCACTGTGATAAGTGCAGAGTGGCTATTGACCCGGGAAAGCGGGAAAACCGGAAATCCGCCGGGAATTTCGTTCATTTTAAAAAGTAAGAGAATATGCCAGGAATTCATGAAAAGATAGGGAAATCTTTGTTCGTACATTTAAATTAGAAATTCTTATTTTCTCATGAAACTCCAGGGAATTTTTAAATATTTGATAGCATTTTGCGAGAATTCCCCGAATACAAGTGAGTTCCATTGAATCTTATCATATTTTATTGAATTTTATTTTACTTTTTAGAACTCCAAGAGCATGTTTAGAATTTCACGAGATTCTGAACTTTTGCGAACGATTTTGTAGAATTTTATTGTTGTTGTATAGAATATTAAGGAATTTTTATAATTCCGTAGGATTGTGTAGACTTTCATGAAGTATTATAAGATTTTGTGGCATTTCAAGAGGTTTTATATATAATTTTATGGGGTACTTTTAGAGTTTTATAAGATTTTATAGAATTTGTGGCACATTATTTTATAGAATATCAAGCGATTTATAGAATTTCATGGGATTCTGTAATTTCGAAGGATTTTGATAGAATTTCATGGGATTTTATAGATTTTCATTGGATTTTGTGAAGTTTTAAAGGATCCCAGGAATTTTTTAGTAGGCGTTCCGAGTGTCGATAGTGACTAGGATGTGCTGAAAAACTCGAATTTTCGAAACTAGAAACAGCGTAGTGCGGGAAGATTGCATTTGTGGAAGACAAAACATGGCTAAACAAATTTTTTTTTTAGATCAGTTTATATTTCAAAGAAAAATGCTATTATTTTGTTTTTTTATACAAAAAAATTTGTTTCGTGTTCTGCAAAGTGTAAGAATTGCTCAGAAAAGGCAAAAATCCTGATTTTGATATGACCGACGTTTTAACTTCTTTCAGAAAAAATGTAGAATCAGCCAAATCCAAAAAAAACTGTTTTTCAACTGTTTTTGACTCGCTGAATCTTGCGATCTCCGAAATCTTGCAAATGTTAATCTGATTTTCGTGATTATGAATCTTTGATTTTTTATTTTTGAACAAGATTTTCAGAGTGAATAGTCCCTCAGATTTTATTTAAATTTTGAGAAAACATTTAAATTTGCATTATTTTTGCGATATCTTTTTAAAAAATTGGAAAAACGACTTCATCGTGGCTCATTTTATACAAAATTCCGATAGTTTTTAACCTTTTTAAGAGAAGAAATGGTTCACCTCATATAATTAACATTAGAAGAACTTAATCAATCATCGATAAACAGGTGGTGTCATCGATAAAAATAAGAATTGAATGAAATTAAATGAATTCTGTTTAAAATAATGGAAAAATAATCCAAATATTAATTTTTACAGACAAAGCGTTTACTACAGCGAAAATATGTTTTTTGTTTTAGGTGAGTCTTTTGTGAGATTTCCGGTTTGCTTCGTTAACTGTAAGAGTAAGTACTGAAATTTTTAATAATTTCAAATTTTCAACTTGAGAAATTTTTAATTTTCTACTCTCTTCTTGTTTGTGGCTAATTGAAATTAAATTTTAAATTCGAACCTTCAAAATTTCAGCAACTTTGAATTTTGAGCATTTAAAAGTTAAATTTTTCGTATAATTCTTTAAGAGCAACCAAAATTGCAAATTTTTCAGCTTTTGAACCCTGTAAAGTTTGACTGGGAAGTGTTACTAGATTTCGAGAAAACTTTTGCCGGTGATAAAGAATCCAATTTTCAATTTAAAAAAGTGTGAACTCACTTTCTAGCTATTGAGTTGCTGAACCGATACAAAAAAATTTTTTTTTTCGCTCCAGGGGCACTTTTTCTCGGACTTGGACGTTGATAAGAAATCCAATTTTCAATGTAAAGAAAAAAGTGATCATTTATTTTTTAGCTATTGAGTTGCTGAATAGATACAAGAAAGTTTGGTCAGAAAATATTATTAGGTTTCGAGAAAGTGGAAGGGGAATTTTTGTCGCTCGAAGCGCACGCTCGGACGTGATTGAAAAAAAAATTTGGGCGCTGATAAAAATCCAATTTTCGATTTAAAAAAAAGTCAACTCACTTTTCGCTCCAAATGGTATGCTGACAAAGAAAATTTTAAAAATGAGATTATAAAAAAATTCTTTCGTCAGGACGTGTATTAGAATTTTTTTGATTTTTTGAGCCAATAATCGCATTTTCGAAAATTTGTGAGTTAGGCCCTTATGGCATGCTTATCCTTGATTGCTCGCTAATGCAACTATTTTTAGTGGAATACGTGCAGCAAAAAGAAGACTTATATTCTTGTAAAGTTTTTTTTTTCATGTTGTCCATGTTCCACCATAACTTCGGACAGGATTTACGTATCAGAATGAATTTTTTAATTAAATTCAGGTAATGATAGTCGGAGTGACATAGGCACATAACGATCTGCGTTTGTCAATCACAGCCAAGAAAATCTTTGAAAATGTTACATCAAAAATTGATTTTTTATTAACGTTTTTGCTTATGTTTCACTATAACTTTGGACAGGATTAACGTATCGGGATTAATTTTTTTAAATGCACCTAATGATAGCCAGAGTAATGTAGGTACATAAAGATTCGAATCTATCAATCACAGCCAAGTACAACAACGTAAATGTTAAATCGAAAATTAATTTTTTGATCTGAATTGGATAACTAAGTCAATTATTGACTGATTTGCATGAAACCCTGCAAAATCTTTGAAAAACCAATAAAAAATAAATTGTGTACATCAAACTCAGATATGAATCACACATTATTTCTGAATAGAATCACGGCGGGGTTCCGAAAATCGCATACATCGAATATTTTTAACATCTTGTATGTTGATATATTTTGATGCGCTGATTACGAATATGGCCATGAAAATACCCGAAAAAGTAATTTCCAAGGTTCGATTTCTTGATTTTACTAAAAATGGTATTGTGTGAATGTAAATGAATGAATGTCAGACATTCTTTCAGTATTCTGTGAATTTTTTTCAAATAAATTCACTGAAAGGTATAAAACAAAAAAAAAATTAAGGAATGAAAAGGTCGAATACACCTAACTCTAAGGTAGAAAAAAGAATGTGTAAGAAGGGCTCAAAATTGTCATTATTCAATTTATAAAATTGAATAATATGATCCTATAATAAAATGAATAAATATTTACGTAAGTTCCAGAATAAAATTTTAGGAATAATAAATCGAAATGAAAAAAAATCAATCAGCTTATTCGACAGTGTTACTTTTTTATGTAATAATGTTTTAAAATTATAGTTTAGAAAAAAAGGAAAAATTAAATATTATGATAATATTATATATTTGATAACAACTTATGTCCTCATGTACATATGCATACATTTTGGAAATAAAATATGAAATGACGGATGGGAGAGGGAAATCGGGAGTAGATATGATTTATTATTATTACATACATAGATTATATGCATAAACCGTAGGACATATACACATAACACTGTCGAATACAATGATTGATTTCCTTTTCATTATTTCTGAAATTTTATTGTGGAACTTATGTAGATATTAATTTATTTAATTATAGGATTATATTATTCAATTCCGTAAATTGAATAATGGCCATTTTGGTCCCTTCGTGCACATTCTTGTGTTCTACCTTGGAGTTACGCGTATTCGACTTTCTTATTTTTTAATTTCACATTGCCTTCGAACATATTTTCGAACTTCTTCGTTGATTGGCTGAAATAACATATTCGCCATATCCAAAATCGCAATTTCAAAATATCTCAAAATATTTCAAGGGATTTGAAAAAATTTCAAAATATTTCAAGAGATTTCGAAGATTTTGAAAGGATTTTATAAGCTTTCAAAGCTTTTAGAGTATTTTCAAAGATTCCAAGGGGTTTCACAGAATTCCAAAGATTTCAAGGGATTTGAAGAAATTCCACGGAGACTCATCTGATTTCAGAGGATTCTAAAGTTTAAAATTTCTTTTCAGAAATATCAAGACAAGAGGATTAACTGGATTTCAAAGTACTTCAAGGAATTTGTAGGGATTTTACCAGGCTTAAGGTGTGTCATAAGATCTCCAAGGACTTTGAAGATCTAAAAAATTGCATTAGACTTCAAAGGTTTTGAAATCTTTTAGGGTATTTCATAAGATTTCAAGAAATTTCAAGGGATTTTAAAATGGAATCAAAGGATTTCAAAGATTTAAGCAACTTTGAAGGAATTTGAAAATCTCTTGAATTTATCAAGGCGTTGTACGGGATTTCAAAAAATTTCTAAGAATTGTACAAGATTTAAGGGATCTAAAAAATTTCAAAGGATTTTAAAGAATTCATTGTATTTTGAAAGATTCCGAGGAATTTTATGAGAGTTCAAAGAATTGTGCAGGATTATAGAAAGTTTTAAGAGATTCAAAAATTTCTAAGGAATTTGAAATGATTCCGCGTGATTGAAAAGATTTCAAGGAGTTTTTACGGTATTTACAAAATTTCAAAGAATTTTACAATATTTGAGGGATTCATAGGATTTCAAAAGAAATTAAAAGATTCCATGAGCACGAAATAAAATTAAATTCAGAATAAATCAAAATTTAAATTTCTATATAATTTCTAACATTAAAAATTAACCAAATTTCGATCAAGGTTTTCTTCTTCGGTCTTACGGTCCATTGTAAGACCGTGTATTGGACAAGGTAATACAAAAATTACGGATTTTTTTTTAAAAAAATACAGGTCAAAACATTTTTTTGAATTTTTTTTTATGTGATGCACTTGAGACACAATCACCATTTTCTCCCTAAAAAACTTTAAATACTCTAGAATAATACTTCCATGTTTTAAAAGATCGGAGGGGTAGTACACAGTTAAAAAAAAATGAAAATCTTGAACGCTTCACATGCGGGTGCATGGCGTGTTGAACGGGTACTTGTATCACCGTAACATTAACTGTGGACGTCCGCATGAAAAGGGCCCTTATGGCCGTTGTAAAGTTACGAATGGGATCATATAGCGGCATGAATTTCCCACATTTTAAGCCCAATATGAACCCTTTAGGTTGAAAAAATGAGTCGCTGGAGCATTTTTGAAGGCGTAACTTCGAAAAACCGCTTTTCAAGAAAAACGCATTTAAAGTTCGCTGTTAAGTAGTCAGTGTTCCCAATGTTGACTTGTTCAGTTCCTTTCTTACATTCATTTGTTTTTCTCCCTAAAAAATGTTTACATACTCTAGAATAATATGTTCGAGTTTCAAAACGATTAGAGGGGTAGTACATAGTTTAAAAAAATGAAGATCTTGAACGTGTCACGTAAGGTGCATGGCGCGCTGCGCTGTACAGTGCCTCGCTCTTTACGCAATAGCATCTTATGACTCATTGTGTGACTAGAAGAACTTGAATAACTGGTCTTTTTTAAAAAGACTTCAAATTCTAAGTAGGGGGCTCTGTATAACGGCAATAATTTTGAATTGTTTGCCGAATCGTATAATTCCCAATGATTGCTCAAGCCATTTATTCTAAATCTGGTGTCATAATTTACGACCTGCAAAACGAACAAATTGAAAACTAATCTACGAAATTTTCCATTTAAATGCCTGCGATCAGCAGACACATATGTGTCGTTTCCAAGGTCTTCCATGTCGAGGTTGCAGTACGATTTCAGACCTCTTATCATGGGGTACTTTTTTATCGGGGTGCTTTTTTCATGTGAGTCCCTTCGCCTCTCACGAATCAAAGTACTTGTTATCAGAAAGATCTCTTCAATCTTCATCGCTGTCTTCTTCGATTACAGGAGTAATATTATCTTCCTGGAAAATGTTACTGAGAATTTCAGCTGGTTTCAAAAGTTTAGATAAATAATAAACTATGAAAGCAATATGTGAACAGCAGCCAACAGTTCTTCCGTTGGCGCAGTTACATGCATACTGCAACAGACCTGAAATGCCGATACTATTGGGCTTATATTTCATGAAACACCGATACATTTTTCGAGAAATATGACGCATTTGAACTCGAAGTTTTAAAACATTTGTTTGATCTTCAACGAATTGTAGGTTCACTTTCCCATTATTATTAACCATTTCACATAAGTAAGGTACCACCTGCGATAGTCTATAAGATCCAGTAAACAGAATTTTAAATCTGTTTAGGTCATTCCAGGGGAATCTAAAAGGTCATCTGATGAGATACTTTGGAATATCACTCTTCTACGTAACCAGCTTTTTTCCTTGCCCTCATCAGCTAAAGAATTTTCAGTATGTCTTCGGACTTTTATCCTTTCCCAAGTCACATCTGAAAAATGTGCATCCGATTTTAACCTTATTTCGAATAGATTGTTCGAAAACGATGCAATTCGAAAATAGGTTCCAACTTTCGGGAGCATTTTATTGTCCAATTTATAGTCAAGCATTCGGCATTTTTGTTTCGGTATTGCGTGGACAGCTTCTACTGCCCACCGAATTTTTGTTACATAGAGAGACTCATTCGAGTCAGTTGTGGTAAACTGCTTTCGTTTCCCTTGCAATGCAGGCATCAACACTTTGATATTTTGAAGTTTTAACTCAACTTTAACGTCTCCAAAGCCGTGATCGAGACCTGCATAGTCATCCTCTTTTAGCAATTTGCACAAGCTGCTTGGACCTTGTAGAAGAGTCCTTAGGATCTCTGCATCATTTACATTTGCAGGATATGGTCTCAGCATATCAAGCACGTAGCGCTCAGTTGTGCAAAGCGTGAAAGGCTTGCAAAGTGGGACTTTCTTTTGTCCAGAAAATGATTTTCTTTGAAACTCATTATTCATACTTTTTTTATGACAAACATACGTCCCATCGAAGATCAACATTAGATTTTCATGACAAGCAAATAAACTCTTAGCAACTTGAGGCGTATGATTCTGAATACGGTCGTTTCTGCTGGAAGAATTTAATGATGATAAGACGTCTTCCTCAAATGACTTGGCTATTGCTGATGAATATTCTAAGAGATGTTGTTCATTTTCTAGTTGTAAAATAGAAGCGAGAATTCTAATAGAATTTCCAGCGCGAATTTCAAAAAGAAATACTGCGAGTGTCTGAGTTGCGGTACGTGTCTGTCTGTTTCGCATCTGAAGGACTTACACTCGTCGAATTAAATTGCCGTGTCGAATGACGAAAATCTTCGTCGTAAAATCGATCCTTGATTAAGTGAGTTCGGCAGCTTCGATTGCCTGCTGGTATACAAATTTTCATCTTAATATAAGATTGCACACGAGCTTTTTCTGAAATAACTGCTAGCTTAGCTGTGGTAGAACAAAGACAACAATGTTTATGAATTGAAATAGTTCTTTGAATTGGAACTGCAACTCTCTGAATATTTGATTCTTTCAGGTTAGGTTTGAGTCGAATAGTGATTGTTAGATCATTTGCAGTTGATTGCGATTCATCGATCTCTTTATCAGAAATCGAGCGATCAACATCAAGGTTCTCCTTTTTACATTGGGAAACTCAGCATTTTGAACACAAAATATCGTCAAGACCAATCGCTCGTTGAAGTTTTTGGAAAAATTCATTGTTTCATCTTCAGTTTCAATTTTTTTTATGGCCATTCACTTAAAAAAAAACTTATCACATCCAACATATCTAGGATTTTTATTCGTCGCAGACTACTCGTTAGCGAAGAAAGCAAGTGAAGATCTCATGAACAGTTTACGTAAAAAAGAGAATGCTACGGAGCAACGTGTACTAGTTTTCACACGATCTATCAAAGGAGTAACAAATAAATGTAAGGGAGGAACTGAAGCGGTTTTTCAAAGTTCTATCTTCAAAAATAGCCCGGCGACTCATTTTTTCAACCAAGATTTTAGAGAAGTTCAAAGTGTATTCTGAGGTTTCCTAAGGATTTCAGAGATTTCAAGGGATTTGAAAAGATTGACGAGTTTCCCAGGAATTTCAGAGGATCACAATAGATTTCAGATATTCTGAAAGGACTTTAATGGATTCTGAAACTTTAGGGTATTTTAAAGATTCGAAAGATCACGCGATTTTATAGGAGACGTAGATTGTATACTAGATTAAAAAAATACTATTTTGCTATTATTTTTCAAAATTTATGCTACTATTGACACTATTTTCAATTTCTTAAATAAGTCCGAGGCATGAAATTACATAGAGACGTCGTTATAATGGTCGGGATGAGGGGGGGGGGGGGTATGGTCGAAAAAAACGGGAATTTGAAATTTTCTGATAGACACCCTGTGATTTATGTGAGTTTGGCGTGGAATTTACCACTAACCTTAGTTACTAGATAGTCGATATCTGGGGCTTCAGTCAAAAAACAACGAACTTCCTCGTGGCTAAGCACAGCTGATTGTTTGGCTTCGAAACCAACCGAGAGCTTTTTGAGAAACGCTAACAACGTTGCGTACGAGCCAATGTCCGTCATCTCTTTCAATTTTATCGTACTTTTCAGCATAGAATATGTAGACCACAGGGTTGACGGAGCTTTATTTGCGCCGAGTTCCTCGAAATAAGCGAGCACAACTTTTTCTGAAGAAAAGTTTGATTCATGAGATTTCCTCCACTCGACAAACGCACTGTATGCTGCTTCGTATTTGTCTTTCGACTTAGCTGGTAGCAAATTCTGAGCAGAATGCTCGAATGTTTCCTTTAACTCAGGTGGCGTACACTCAGAGAACTCACTACTGTCGTGTTTTTCCATGATCACACAAACACTGTAAAAAAAGTATGAAAAGTATTATCTCAGGGCTCAATTCTTATATCAGTAATTAAGCAACTTAAGAATGGTAAGGCTGCTAATGTGACAGCACAGTAAAAAAAAAGGATCATTTTTTCGCAGAGCGTTTTGCTCCAGCGATCATTTGACTCTCGAGATCATAGTGATCTGTTCAATCGGATCATTTTGATCTGCTTTCAGGGTAATCTGTCAGCATAAGCAAAAGGCCGCCAGTTTTTGGTGCGGATGTCATAACTTAAATATTTTGTCCAAATACGTGCAAGTGACAACTGAACTTAACAGAAGATATATTCTGTTATCAAGTTAAGTTATTTTTAAACTTTTCAAGTACACTGCACGATCAGAAATCATAAAAAGCTGGCATATGAGCTAAAGTACTCCAAGAACGTCGCCCATCTTGGCTTGACTTCATTATACATAATCCTGAATCAAATCATTACGAGTATGACCTCAAAAATCGATCATTAATAGCGGCCGATCAAAATGCTCTTGATTTCAGTATAATTTTTGTTGCATATGAAAATGATATTGATTCCCGTATAATTTTGAACATTTTTTTTTACTGTGCGGTATCACCGCTGAAATGCTTTAGAGAGGTGGCGGATATCTATTTGTGTGGCTGAGTGAATTTATGAATATGTGTTTTGTGAACGGTGAAGTGTAAGGGTAAATGGACAACTGAGTGATTGGTTTGATATTAAGCAGGGTGTTAGGCAAGGCTGCGTTATGTCCTCCTGGATGTTCAATACATACATGGACAAATGTCTAAGAATGACTCTCTTAGACGAAAAAGTTGTTGATCTCGAGACAGTGAAAGTGCGTGGGCTGGCGTTTGCAGATGATGAGATTGTTCCGGCAGAATCAGTTGATGATATAGTGTCGTAGAAACACAAGAGCTTGCATGGAAAGATGTATGGATGTATAGGGAGCAAAAGATGTATGCAAGGATAGGGATGGTGAAGAATTGTTTATACGAAAAAGAGTGACGCCTGAAACGAAATATTTTGGTTACTCATGGACCCTCATGAAGAGCTTTGCTTAATGGATATTTTTTCACTGAGAAAACTGTGTTGCTTGACCACCTAAAATTGTTTTGGCAGAACAAAATAATTTTGTTGCTCTTCGTGCAACAAGACTGTTTTGTTAGCCCAATAACATTCTTTTATGGAGTCTCTTTGTTGGTCCAACAAAACTTTTGTTGACCTAACAAAGATGGTTTTTTAGTTGAACTAAATTCTTTTGCTAGCCCAACAAAATAGCAATCAAATCTAAATTATATTTTTTTTTTTGAAAAATATAGATATCAAAACAGACGAAAACTTAAAATTATCTGGAAATATAACTATGGGACAGGTTTCTAAGATATTATATCATAATAAATTGGATATTTCTGATGTAACACCGTAATATCTCAAATACATATCTGTCATATTTCAACTTCCAGATATTGATTTTTTGTCTGCTTTAATGAATATCTGTTTTTCTTATTGTTGCTTGACTTCATAGAGCTGTCTCCTTTTTTTATTTACGTGATTCGGAAAGGGATGTGGATGTTGAATTGGGTTTAAATATTTAATTATATATTTATTGTGAATATAAAGTGTCAAACTGAAAAGCACATAGGTTAGTATGTTCACTTGAAGGTATTGATCACTGATCAGCATCAGCCGAAGAAAAACCACTCATCTAAAAATTTGCAGATTATATTGTCAGCTATCTATTCTTTAAACTCAAGAGTGCGTCTGTGTAGTCGCGTATCTCGCTGCTCCAACCAAATATCTTTGTTAACTCAACAACAATATGTTTAGGGCAAAAAAATAAGATTTAGCGGAATAATTTTGTTGTAACGACAAAATATTGTGTCAGACCAACAAAATAATTTTGTGTTAACAACAAAAATTTTTCTCTGACAACAAAATCAGTTTAACAAAACGGTTTTATTGCGATTGCTAATTCTTTTCTCCGTGTGGGATAAAAAGTATGGATCTTCCTATGGGTTTATCAGTCAGTTTGAGTGATTATGTGTGAATCGTGATGTATGATAGCTTTGTGAAGCTCTTCACTTGGGATGATTGCTAGAAAGAACAGAAACAGTTAGATCCTTTAGAAAACTTATAAATTCGAACAATTTTAGGTTATCTTAGAGAATTCTCGCAGGAATTGGATTTTTTCAACAGAAACAGTTAGGTCTTAGAGGAATTTTACAAATTTGACTAATCTTAGGGAATCCTCGCCGGGAATGGATATTCTCCAACAGAAACAGTTGTATTCTTTAGACAGATTGAATGTTCGAACATTGTAAGGTTATAAAGGTGAATTATGATGATTTTGATAGTTTATGCTGAAAAATATCAAAATCTGGCGAGAAGTGCTAAGATAACCTAAAATTGTTCAAATTTGAATGTTTTCTAAAAAACCTAATTATTTCTACTAAGAAATAGCCAACTGTGGCAAGAATTCCTAAGGTAACCTAAAATTGTTCGAATTTGTAAATGTTCTAAAAGACCGAAGTGTTTCTGTTGAAAATTTCCAATTCTGGTGAGAATTTCCTAACAAAAATGTAAATTGTTCGATCTTTCAAATTTTCTAAAAGACCGAACTATTTCTGTTGAAAAATATCCAAGTCCGGCGAGAATTTTCTGAGAATTTGCTGACAAAACCTCAAGTTGTTCGAGCTTTCAAGTTTTCTGAAAGTTTTAGGGGTTTTATTAAAAAATGTCCAATTCTAGCAAGAATTCCCTAAAATGACCTAAAATCGTTCAAATTTATGAGGCTTCTAAAACACATTACTGTTTCTGTTAAAAAAGTTCCAATTCCGGCAAGAATTCCCTAAGATGACTTGAAATTGTTCAAATTTGTAAGTTTTCTGAAAAACCTAATTGTTTCTATAGAAAAATAGCGAATTCCCTAACATAACCTGAACTTGTGTGACCTTATGTTTTTTTTTCAAGACCTATTTGAAAAAATAAATTTCTCTCAAGATAAAACACTACAGAAACTATTAACTGTTAGAACTTTATATTTTCATTGATATATGTGCTTATTTGACTAAAGAAACTTATTTGCGGTGACATCTATTGATTTTTATTTATTCAGTTTCGTTGTTGCTGATTTTCGTGACTTCATACTACGCGGACATCCATCTCACGAACTCGTACTTGTATGTTTTAATTTTTGGGAGAAATAAAATTTGGGTAAAGTGAGACCTTACCTTAAAATGACACCACTGGTAGGATCCCGAAGTCACTTCTTTTGCATTCAAAGTAACAGCATGAGTTATCATATTCAAAAACCATACACCTCAAGTCTAAAATAATACCTTCACAAGATGATACCATAAAAAAATTCTAATCTTTACAGTTACGTACTTTCACGCGATTGTACTGTCTCTCGCGTCTCTCGGGCGCGTCTCACCTCTTTGCGGTTACTTCTCGTGCTGCTGCCGAGTGCATGTTTTAGAGCAGCAAAGTAGGTCTTTGTTAGTGGGGAGGTACTTTTCCGGCCTAGTCAGAGAAAGTTCACTTTGAGGCGTATGCGCATGCGCATTCGCATCCTTTACATCGCCCTATGCGCACTGAAACGTGAGACGTAATTTCATGAGAAAACTCGCAAACCATACTCTTATTGCATAAAGTATCGCGTGTACCGAGGAGGCGAAGTAGTCTTTTTATAGTCTCGCATGTTTGCAATAACTCAGGTACGCCTTGGCTGCGCCTCGTTCTTGCAAACTCACGGTCGGCCGTAAAAACACTACTTCGCCTCCTTGGTGCAGAATATGGGGGAAAGATTCGGAATTACTTGTAACAAAGACGGAGGAAGGGAGTATGTATTACAGTAGCGATATTCAGAAATGTTAATAATCTGAAAGTGCATGTGCCTGAAGCTCTGAACGTTCAAATCAACGATATATTTTTTCCCTCTTCTATTTTATCCATAAATATTGTTACAGCTACAATTTAAAATAATGCATTATGAGTTTCTATCGATAATCTATTATTCCTAATATAAATGAACAAATATTTTAGTACTGGTTCTAGTTTACAGAGACACTAGTAAAAAATTTCGTTCATTTAAACGTTCAGAATTTCAAACACATGAAAATCCTGCAAATCTTGAATTATGAAGAAAGTTTTAAAGTTGTTCCAAATGATTCTACAAAAATGCTTCAAAAAGGTGCTTTTAAAATTCTCGAAAAATTGAGGATTCAAAATTTATGCCGTTGATGGAAAAAGGGCTTGTAGACTTATGCGGCTTTTTCCCTAAATGCTCTCAATCGATGCAACGATATATTTTACGTATAATGTAACAAAGAAATGTTGGTTTTCTAATTGTTACAATTGCTAATAGTCATTGATTTGAAAGTTTGCAGCCGTAGAGTCAAGCGCACAGCCAAACAATCGACGACAGTTGGAAAAACATTCTTTTTAGTTAATTTTTTTATCTCAAGAATGTTAAAAAAAACTTGTAAGTTCAATACATTATCATATTTGATAATATAATAGTAGTTTGGCGTATAACCCCTTTTTGTGTCAACGGCCTCAATTATTTAAGTTAAAATGTTAAAAAATGCGATATTGACACAATTAATACAAGTCTTTCTGTAGCATATGGCCTCGTGATAGCCCAAACAGTAGACTATCCATTACGACCAGTAATTTCGACAGTAGGTTCACCTACTAGAAAATTAGAAGAGTTACTTAGTAAAATGATCAACAAATCAGTTACTTTCGAAAATATCAATGAAGAATAGTGCTGCCTTTTTTAAAGTTAATTGAGAATGTTAGAATATCATTAAATCACATTTTAGTTACTTTTGACGTAATAGCCATGTTTCCGAACATTCCATACGAAAGGGTTAGATTTGCCATAGAAAAACGATTGGATTCCATTAAAAGCCATACAAAGATTCCTAAAAAACAATTTCTTAAGGCTATGAAATACGTTTTTCATTCAATTTATTTTGAATTTAGTGGTACCTCTTATAAAAAAAAAATTTGGTACTCTGATATGCTCAGTTCTGTCTCCAATAATTGCTGAAATTGTAATGAAGGATTTGGAAAATTATGTGTTTGAGAAAATTGATTTTGATTTCGATTTTTATGCAAGATATGTTAATGATGCTGTACTTTGTGTACATGCACAACACAGATATGAGAAATGACCGTAAAGGAACTGTTGGAATCAATTGGGACCTCAAAATTTGCAATTCCGGGGATTTTACACTAAAAAAAGAGTTTTAGTTAATCAGATTTGAAACCGAACTAAGCGTTACAGCCTTTAATGAACTAGTGCAATTCGTGTTTTAGAGACTTGAAAAGTGTCCAAAATACAAAAAGTGCAATAACTTAAAAAAAAATTGATGTGCAGTGATTGGCAATCTACATTTCGTGTAACAAACAAATATGTAGCCAAAGTTTTTAAAAAATCGACGATGTAAAGGTCTGGTTTGTGTGAGTCCGGTGTGGAATCCACCGTCTATGTCTTGACTTAGTATAGTTAATTTACTTCGTCCCAATATAATTTGCAGATTCATAGGATTTTATGTTAGAGAAAGAAGAAAATTCAAGCTAATATATATATTTTATTATCTTACGTGTTTTCCTGCCGAGTTAATTTTGTTCGCTAGTAAAACAAAAATATTACAAATTGGAGTATTTTATCTGAAACTATTACTCTATATTCCTAAAGAAACAAATGTTTCGAAATTTCATGCATCTTATGTCGCATTTGCGACTACTAAAAAAAATTCTACTCTATTTGAGGCCTCCCTGATTTATATAATAAGTTTATTATTTAAAAAATATCACGCTACTATTTTGCTACTTCGCAAAGTGGGACCAAACTGAATTTTTTTTAACAAATCAGCCTACCGGTCTCAATTTTTATTCGATTTGGACATTATTTTTCAATAAATTAAATTTTTCAGATACCCTCCGAGGCTGATTAAAAATTTTTGTTTTCACAAAAAACTGTGTAAAGAACAAAATTGATAAAAAGTATTTCCAATAAAGTCATTTTTTAACTTGGAAAAAATTACTTGTATTAACTTAGAGTCGATCAAATCGAATGCATATGCTCTAAAAAAGTATTAATAATTAATTTTTTAATTAAATAAACTATTATAGACAAGTTTTATGTATAATTACATAAATCTGAGATTAGTGTACAGGAAACAAATTTTTTTCGACTATAAATTCAGCGATTCGATATTGAAGAGTTATAGAATGAAAAATCAATAAATGAATAATTTGTTTTGTTATAAACAAATTTTTGAAGCAAATACCAAAAATACATGTATAGCAAGCCTTAGAAAAGAGTTGAAAAAGATGACGAACAATTGCATGTCGAGGCAGAACAACTTCTAGTCAACAATAATAACGAAGACGATTAGTCAACATTCAATTACAGACTAATTACAGATAAAAAATAGGACAGATCCAGAATTGAACGATTCTAAACTTTCTTGAAAAGTAAAAAGGTTCTAAATTGATCGTTTCACTTCAAATTTTATAATTGTTTAACTCGCGATTTGAATATTTTCAATTGATGAATTCTTCATTTTGAAATTGATCAAGTTTCAAGAATTTTATTTTCAAATTAGTAAATTCGTAAATTTTCAATTATAAACGTTTAAATTTGAAATTGATTAACTATGTAGGTTTTAGTTTAATTGCCCAATCACTAGAAATTCTACAAATTTGTAACGCTTCAATTTAAATTGCATGACTAAAACTGAAGATTGAAATTATAACGACCAAAAATGAGAATTCAACACTGAAATTTTAATCATCAAAAATTAAATAAATCGTTAAACCATTCTTTCAATTTCAAATATTTTCATTTCCAATACTTTATTCAAAAGTGTTATAAGTGACAATAATTGTTCATATATTAAGACTTTCAATGTAAAAATTTAATTTAACACTTTTTCAATTTCAAATTCTTTATGCATTCAAATCTCTATGTGTTAAATTTTTTTAATTAAAAATAAGCGATTGAATATTAAGAGACTCAATTTATATCAATTTAAACAATTTATCTTAATTTATATCTTTTCTTAGTATTAGGTCAAATTTTCATAATGTATTGCTATAATTTCAGGTAAGAAGGATTTTTCCCCATGTGAAAATATCACATTTTAAATATTTGTTTATAACAGGGACCCGGCCGAAACTTTCGTTCCATTTCCTTACTCACAGTTAAACAAAATAATTTTTATCCAATCATTAATGAAATTTCGGATATTATCTAATTTCGTTCAAATTTAGCGATAGCAGATCAAAGTTTGATAAAAAAATCTCTTGATTCTATTAATAACGAAATGGAAGGAAAGTTCCAATCGGGTCCCTGGTTTATAACATTTTTTGTAGAATTAGAAATTATTTATTTATAGAGTTTTCGTTACTGGATAACTCAAATATCAAATCGCAACAATTATAGTCGAGAATCATTTGATTCCTGTGCACAAAGCTCAGATTTGTAAAATAATATAAAAAATCGGTTTATAAAAATTCAGCTAATTAGAAACTTGATTATTGCTTCTTCATAGAGGAAGATTTGTAACGATGAAAATTTGCGAACTTCATTTTTTTTTTTAATCCTGACATAATTTAACCTCAGGAGCTTATCTATTGAATATCGTGAGAATGGCAAAAAATAAATTTGAAAAATCCGAAAATTGAAGAATTTTCAGCACAGTATGTGTGGTATTTAGTTGATATAATTTAATAGAATGTTCATAGCCATCTCCATACAAAAACTGTCATCTTGAAGAATTTTTGAAGTTTTCAATTCTTCGTTTATAAGCAAAATTATTTTCAAATATGAGGAATATAGCACCATAATAAGTACCGAGTTAATAAGTACCAAGTCTTTTTTCAATTTGACAACATGAATCGATTGATATATTTGAAAGCACTCTATGATAAAATGATGTTATAATATGTACAGATTTGTAAATTTTCCTAACGTTTGTAAAAGAAAAACTTTCTTCATTTTGGGAATATAACAATATCTTAATTACTAAATTCAGTCGTTGTGATGAGATGAATCGACTGAAGTATTCAACAGACCTGTATGCCAAAATGAAATTATCAGATATACAGATTTATCAATTTATTTAACGTTAAAAGGATAAAAAATGCTCAATTTCTGAAATGTACCAATATTTTAAGTATAAAATTTATTCCTGTTGATAAAATTAATCTATTGGACTATATAAAAATCTTTCATTACCCATGAATAATTGACAGTGAACAATGAATAATAATAGTAAGCGGTAAGAAATAAGAAATAATTAATAAAAAATGCAGGCGAAATCTCCTTTTCCATCCCCTCAGACTCCTCTTATACAATTTAGACTACTCTTATAGCAGTCTTTTATTATGATCATAGACAATATATTAGCCCTGTTCTTGTCAAAGAATTATTTCTTTATAACAAAGCAATCCTCTGTGAGGAAGCACAGTGTTCATGATTTAATCACAATTAAATATACACCGTGTAATGAACGAAGCGCTCACCAAACTACGTTGCAGCAGTTTTTATGCTCCATAAGTACATATGCATTCATTTTGATCGATTCTGTGTTCATACAAGTTATTGTTTCTAAGTTAAAAAAATGATTTTGTTGAAAATGCTTTCCTTCACTTTTCTTCTTTATACATTTTTTGTAAAAATAAAAATGTTAAAATCAGCCTGAAATGGTCTTAGCAGAATTTAATCAGCTTTGATTCTAAATGAAGAACGTCAAAATCGGATAAAAATTGTGACCTGTAGAAAGATTCGTCCAAAAAAATCCAGTTTTGTTCCACTGTGCTACGTTTCAAAATGTATGCCACTATGGACACTACTTTCGATCACTGAAGTGAGTCCGAGCCCTGAACTCGCTTTGCAAATTTGAGGAAATTTAAATTCTGCCCAACGTGAAATGATTTCTATATTAATATCTCCTCCATATAGCAGCATAAAATTTTTAGAGTGAACGACAACAACACGGAGAAAAATGCAAATCCAAAATCTTTCACTGCGTACTAGAAGTCTTGCAATTCATTTTCACGTTGTTTTTTTGAGAAGAGTACTATACATTTTATATTTGGAACTAAGCATACAGTACCTTTTGTAATAAAATTAGCCAACAGTCATGGACTAGATGACGCAAAGGGCAAGTCTGAGACTCAGTCCCAGAATTTAATTTTATTTCCTTACTTCACTCCTTCATATTCGGTACTCAAAGATAGACTTTGAATTCGTCTTTTTCTCCGTGAATGTGTCCTTCTAACTCGTCCTTTACTCTGAAGAAATTTCTTAATGAGAAATGTCAACGTTATTACGACTTGAGAATTCCACCAACGTCCTTCAAGGGATTTCAATAAAAATCTCGTTAATCAGGGACAAACGTCAAAACATCAGAAACTAAGTACTCTAAACTTCCTACAAACTCAATCATCAGCAAAAAATGTCTCATATTCCAAAAATGCAGCCCATAACTCTACTCTGAAACGAGAACTTTTTTATCGAGCAAGAAAAAAAAGGGAGAAATTAATCTCATTTCATGCGCAGCTATGCACATGAAAATAACTTTGGTGACCGTTGTGGATATTCAGTAAAGAGGGCAAAAGCTTCGAGTTGTTGAGGTGAATTTTGCTTACAATTTCAGCAAGACCGGATGGACATATCATTTCCAGGGTTCGCAGAGTTCCAATTATCATTAATTGCATTTCGCTTCAATTAAACCACTATAATTATTATCATGTGGTGCATATGTTTACATACACTCAGAAAACGATTTGGTTGAATGAACAAGATTTTTGTTAACTCAACCATAGAATATGGTTATTATATGGACAACAAAATGTTTAGCTGCCATAAAATAGGCTTAGAATTTACATTATTCTTGAAAATTCAAAATACCTCCATAGAATGCAAAATTATCTATATAATATGGAGTTTCTTCACAATACTGTTTTGCTTAATTGTCGCGTGCCTTATAATTTCAAACAAAGAATGTAATGGGTTTAACAATTAATTTCATTTGTCTAAATATAATCTGTAAATCCATAGAATTTTATGTTAGAAACAAGAAAATTCAACACTGTTGTAAATGTCTGTCTTAATTTGACGAAACGTGTTCGGAAGTTTTATGCTCTTACATGTTTTGTAAAATGATAAATTTCGGAAGATTATAATAAATTTAGGAAATTTCCTTTACAAAGTTTCGTAAATTTAAGATAAATTTAAAAAAAAATCTGTTACGAATTTCGTAATTTTCAGTTACAATCACGGAATTTCCTGATACATTGTGTCTGAAAATTTTGACACTAATAACAACAAAACTTTACGTTTCGAATGACAGAAGTTTTATGCTATATATAACAGAAAAGCACGTACTTCTTTTCATAATTTAAGGTAAATTCACGGAAATTCCGTTACAATTTCGTAATCCTATGAAAATTTTCCTAAATTTAACATACGGTTACATAAAAGTATCTTAAATTTCATAAAATTTTCCGTAACTCTTTTAAAGTAATAACTTCATGGATTTCAGAATATTTCCAACAGCGAAATTAATATATATTGTTTATTATTTTATATACTTTTCTGTACGTTTAGCGTTTTATCTAATTTTCTTCGTTAGAAAAAATTACTAATTGAAGTTCTTTATCTGAAATTCGTACCCTCTATTCCAAGAGAAATAAAATTTTCGAAATTTTATGTATCTTATGTCACATATGCGAATTTTGAAAAAAAATTCTAATTGATCCGAAGCCTGCATATAAGTTTATTATTTTAAAAAATTTCTTGCTCATATTTAGCTACTATTTTTTCAAAATTTATGCTACTATTGACACTATTTTTAATCTCTGATGTGAGTTCGAGCCCTGAAATTGTTTTACTGCTATTCTTTAAAACTTGAATTCTCTTTCACTATCGTGGAATATGATCTGCGAGTATGATTCGTTTGTAATCGAGGGGATTAACAGTTCATTGCATTTTGTGGGATGAATAAATAAAGATTTATCTTGCTGAGGGGTAGCCAGCGAGCAAAAAAATTTGCTTGTCAAAGTTACTTGTTGGACTATACACTGAAAAAATAGAGGTATTATGCGCGCATGAATAATTTTACCTTGTACAGAATTTAAAAATAAATACTCATCTCATGTGCTTTTCCAAACAGTTTCGATTCTCTTCAAATCTATAGCAGGCCTCGGACTCACGACACTATTGAAACTTCTTGACATTTTTTTTCACAGTCTAACTATTTCGCTATTATTTTGAAAAAACTGACACTACTGCTACTATTTTCTCAAATTACTCGTTAAAACAACTATTTTTTGCACTTTGCCTTCAAACATATTTTCAATCTTCGTCGTTGATTGGCTAAAGTAACATACCCGGCATCCTAAAAATCAAAATTTCAAAATATTTCAAAGGATTTTGAAAATTTATAAAAGATTTAAAGGGATTTCTACCAATTCCAAGAGATTTCCAAAGATTCCAAGGGGTTTTGACAGTTTTTTTTACTGATTTCTGGGATTTCGAAGGATGTTATGGGGTTTCAGTTTAAAGCATTTCAAAAGATTCCAAGGGATTTCAGAGCTCGTCACCGAGAATTCCAAAGATTTTAAGAGATTTTAAGAAGTTTCATCTGATTTCAGAGGATTTGAAAATTTTCAAAATTTTGAAAGAAATTTAAAAAGATATTACAAATTTTGAGATAATTTAAGTGATTTCAAAGTATTTTAAGGGATTCGCTCAGAGAAAAATTTGTCTTGAAACAAAAGCATCGTCCTCTTGTCTGCGCAGAAAAAAGTAACCTGTAAAATGTACAATGTCGAAGAGTACAGTGGAGGTTTAAAGTGGGCCACACAGTTACTTAAGTCGCTCCTAGTCATTTTTTTTCAAATCTTTTTTTAGTCACTTTTTAAAAAAAAGTCATTATTCGTCACTTTTTTAAAAGTAAAAGGTCACTTCAGTCATATTTATACGTCTCATTTTAGATTTTATCCAAAAGAAAAAAGAAAATCTGATTAATTTATATGGAATCTATATAGTAATCTATATTTTGAGAATGCTATTCAATATTAAAATTGACACTATTTTAATTTCTGATTTTCTGATTTTTTAGTTGATCTGCAACAAAATCACGCAAGAATGTCACAGTCTTTTGTTTTTTTTTATATTGATACAGATTTTCGTATCAATTGAATATCGTTGCAGCAAAAACGATACCTTCAGATTCGGTGCAATTGTGGCACAATGAAAAAAAAAAGATATTTAACTATAATAATATACTCATTATTTTTTTAACTCATTCATCACGCAAATATGTTGAATTACTTTATTTTCATTTAGATATTTGATTTTCAAAATGCAAGGACATAGAATAATGTTACATTAATTATGTGCATCAAAGAACAGAGAAAAACTCAAATTCTTCAATGTAAAATTGAATTGAATCAAATGAGACGTATTCTGTGGTCTTTAAACTTTTATTTAACATGTGCAAGAGTAAGTTCATTGTAAAATAATGAAAGAAAATTGTGTTTTAATAACAACAAAAACGTAACTATTTTTCAGCATTTTCATAGCATTATTAAAATCGTTGTGTTTAGTTTTTTAAATTGAAACTTACCTCATAAGGTTCATTTTTGGTCAGACAATTCATAGTTGTAGCCATTTTTTCATTTTTTGATGCTGAAGTTTGAAAATCTTCGTTTGGAAATTCCACACTTTGGAGGTTTTGCTCATTTTAGCGGATGAATAACTGATAGGGAGAAAAATAAAGAAATCCAGGATTTACAGTATATGTTAATCAGGTCTTCATTTTCTATCCCCGAAAATTTTGCTTAGATCCTGAATCTTTTTCTAACGAAATATCAATTTTCAAGATAGCCCAAAAGACTGAAAAAAGGTTTGATTAAACGAGGTAATCACTAAGTTGAAGTTGGCTAAATATTTAAAAACTCAATTTTCAAATTAAAAATCCTCAATTTTTTCATTTTTCTCCCTGTGAGTTCATTCAATCGCGAAAATGATAAAGACCTCCGGTGTCGAACTCAAAACGAAAATTTTCGTATTTCAGCGTAAAAGGTTGAAATTATTATTAAAATTTCGCAAAATTTCAAGTTTCTATTTAAAATGTAGTATTATAGCTTCGATCATAATTAATTATTGACAAGCAAAAACGATTTGTTCGAAACTAGGTTTTTTATACATAAAAATATAAATACTGTAAATGCCTCTGAAATCTTTTAAATCTTTTAAAATCTTTCGAAATCTGTTGAAATTTTTATGAAATCATTGAAATATTTTAGAATTTTTAATATTTTCTAATATTTTCAAAATTTTGAATGTATACATTTTAAATTTAAGTTCGCAACATTTTTAAGTTTCTATTTGAAAATGTATTTTTATAGCTTGATTCATAATTTATTATTGACAAGTAAAAACGATTTATTTTCGGATTTATTAAATTATGAATTGAATAGGATTTTTTTTCTATTCGATTAACGAATCCTCTCTTGTAAATTAAAACTACAATATGCCATATTTATAATGAACAAACTAAATATTTTAGCAAGCAAATCATAATTTTGTGAATTTGAGGTTCTAATATAGTGTTTCTTTTTTTTTTTAATAAAAATAGAAATATTTTAAATGACTGAAATCTTCTAAACAGTGATCTTCGCTGAGCGAGATATATTTTATTTCTTACATTATTAATTTTATTTTTCTAGTTAATCATAAATTGCTTAACAATCATTTATTATTCGTCTAATCATTTTATTATTTTTGTTCTCTAGTCAATAACTAATCATGATCAATATGATAGAATTCCAATGAATGTCTGCGTTCTCTCTGAATATGATTCATAGTTGAAATTTATTTAAATATGGTGGCGTTTCAGTAATTTCGAACACTATTTTAGGAGAATATAAAGTTCCATACAGTAACGAAGACAAATCAGCATTGTAATTTTTCAAGTCATGCAATGTATCGATGGAAAGTAATATTTAAGGTAATTATTCTTGTAAATGATGACCAATCCGTGATAAAATAGAAACAAAATATATCAATAAAATTTCTTATATGCACTCTAAGATTTACAAATACATATTTTTTTAATGAATTGCATTTTCTCATACGCAGTACAGTTTTATTACCGCTTTGTACATATATTTTTACAATTGACTTTTTCAATTCACTTGACCAAATGTGTTTCGACAGTTTGAATACAAGTATATTGATTATACATAATTACAAGGACGAAAGAAAAAAAATTTCGAAAAAAAAATTAATTACGCTTTCAAGAATTGAAATTTTATAAATCATGATATGGTTTAACGAAGATGAAATGTTTGTTTACGAACAAAAATTCAAAAAGTGCAAAGATTTTTCATTTAATAAATTGTATTTTCAACGTAATTTCTTTCCATATTCTTTCTATTAGGTTTGAAAATTTGTTGCGATTATAATAAATGGCGGAGTATTTTCTAACGTATATGAAAATATTTCCTTATTTTCACCTGTCCAATTTTTGTGAATAACTTTTTCATGACTAAAATCAATAAAAAATAATTTATCATAAAAAATTTTCATGAACAAATAACCATACTTATGCACTAATTTACTAACTTTTCTCAAATTTGATGTCTTCACTGAAATAAAAAATAATTGCGAATCAAAGAAACTTTATTTGATACGAATAAATGATCGTGCTGAATACGTCCAATCATGTATTTCCTCAATCCAAAGAAATGGTTTTATCTAAACCAAAAATATCAAATTATTGAACCAAGTAAATAACTATTTCTGTCAGTGAAATATTAATTTAGCAAAAGAACGCTTTTATTGGTTGAAAGAAATGAGAGATTTGTGTACAAAAACTAGGTAGTTGATATAATCAAATATTATCTTAAATCAATGAAATATTTCTTTCATATAAATTAATGTTTATCGACTAAAGTCAAATATATTTTTAATTGAAGGATGTGATTTTTCACTTCATAGAAGCGTACCCTAAATTTAAAAAATATTTCTTTGAAAAAATAAATAGGTTTCCAATAAGATTATATACTTCTTTGGTCGTGAGATGCAATATTATTGTTCAAAATAAGCATGCAACAAAGTTGACAAAATATTAATTAATTCAAAGAACCAAACGATTGACTCAAACGAGAAATACAGTTGGAATTTTGGATCTGGCTGGATTGTTTGGAAGAAGTTGACAATATTTATTAGAGCCCTTTCCACATTTCATTTGATTATAGGCTGGTCGGTTGCAATTAAAAATAAGTTTGATTTCAACTTTTTAAAAATGTTAAGTTCCATTGT